>VZTH01011469.1:0-7500 GCA_013397815.1 Aleadryas rufinucha | reverse complement strand
CTGAGAACCAATACCAGTAGTAGTCATCACTTATAAACTTATGTTTTCCTACCTACTACTTGGGTTACCCGCAGCTGTTCCTCTCTCCTCCAGGGTCTCCCTTGCCTCCATTCAATTGTCTGTGAGCGAAGGAAAGAAAAAGTAACTCTGAAGTTTCAGGGCTATTTTCTTTAGGATTTCTGCCTTTTTCCCCTACCTCTTAATGCTGCAGTACTGACTGGTGTGGTAGGTTGCTTGACTTATTTTTACCCATTCTTTTTCTGTTTTTTTCCCCTTTCTTTCTGTACCCTCAGGAAACTGAATCAGCATATTCACACAGTCAGTATTTACTAGCCTAATTTATGCATATCCTCTGTAATAAACAATTCATTAATTTGCATAGAATAACTTCCTAAATACAAACCCATCTTCTTTTACTGCAGGTATATGTGGTACTGTATTAGAGCCTCAGTGGTTTCTGCATAGATGAGGCAAGGCCAAGGATAACTGCTCCAAGTGGGAGAAGATACTCGAAGAAAAGGAGGTCAGTCTGATTTCAGTCAAAAGTCTCTAGAAAATGAAGGAAAAGAATGAGTGGGAGACAAGTAATTAAGCTCAGTAGGAGGTTGAAGGAGTTTTATTTGTGTTCAAGATGTCTGAGCACTGGGAAGTGTCTGTGTAAGAGGAACTCATGCTGAAAAATGGTATCGTCCAGGAAGCCTAAGATAATAAGCTCTCCCAACATAGTGGTAATGGAGAAGCCAGGTTTTAAACAAAGAGTTTATGGACAGATGCATATAACCTCTAAAACTAGAGGTGTAGCTGTTTCATGAGTCAAGTGACTATTTCTGGTTTTACTATCACCATCATAAAAAATCTTTTACCTGTCATTTCACAGAAATAAAAGGAAAATTAGATGAGTTATTCTCAGAACTCAAAACTCAGATACCAAGATACTCATACTCAGATATTTATACTACTATAAGTAAATCCCAACTGCAATACAATATCCTTATAAATTTTCTGGGACACCTTTTGAACATTTGGGTTCAGTAATATGCTTCTGCTGATCTGGGATTTCCTACTACATAACTATTTTATGGCCTGTGTCCTGAGCTGACTTCAATAATAACCTTGTTTTTACACTGACATAGTCTAGGTTTCCACTTTACCCAGTGGCTTATCATTTTGTGCTATGAAACAAGAATATTTTCCCTCAGCTACTATGTCCAGCACTGGCAGGGCTCTGAGAGCAGAGGGCTCCTGGAGGCTCAGCAGCAGCTGGTAAATGAGCTTGTACAATTTTTCCCCCCATCTTTCTTCCCTTCCATGACCAATGTTTCTCCTCTCCTTCCACAGTACCTCTCTGCTCTTCTACCCACTGACCACACACAGGAGCAGGAACTGCAAGTGCTTTCTTCAGCACAAGGAAAAACACTGAAAAATAGTGTAAAGGGGTTGAGGTGGTACTTGTGCTTGTGAGTCAGCTCTTACCAAGTGAGGTGGGCATCCCCTGCCACCCTGCACTGCTCTCTCATCAAACCTCTGCCCTGCAGTGTCACAGATCAGGGAGACACAGCTTTGAGTCTCCCTCCCAAATCCTGCTCCCAGAGACTCAGCACAGGCCCATGGTGTGGGGATATTACTGACCCAATGTCTCAGACACTCAGCTGAGGGTCACTTAGGCTCAGGGACTGCACATCAGCTTTGTTCTGCTCTGGAGTAATTTTTCTGTCCACTAGAGAGCACTCAAATACCACCTATAGACCGGGATGGGCCACTGGTGCTGACTGCAATCCCCAGCTGTGTCTCATTGTGCTGGTTTTGCCTGCAGTAGAGTTGATTTTCTTCACAGTATCTGGTAAACCATGACACCCACCCTTTGGGAGCCCACTGCCCAGCTCCTGTCTGGCACAATTCACTCACATGCACAATCCCACCAGCTCCAGTGTAACCCTCAGCTTGTGCTCAAAACCCGACTCTGGGGCCAGTTACACTGGGATTTTCTGCAGAGCTGAAGTCAGTCAGTGATGTGTTTGCAGTTAGGACTGGTGTTTACATTTACTTCTGATACACAATTTACTCCCAATAGCTAAACTTTCACTGACACGTAGCCCAGAGCAGTTTTCTCAGCCACCTGCCTCAGCATGCATGGAGGGGACCGAGTGGTATGAAAAGGGGGAAGAATTGCCACCTGTGCTCAAGGACTGCTCACCAGCCATCTCCTGCAGGCACTGAGGTGCCACGAAGGGTTAAAGCAGGGAAGAAAAACCTCTCAGAGCCTGTTAAAATATTGAGTGATTTGTGGCTGGTGTCTGTTCACTCTGTTCGATGCAAACGAACTGCAGCCCTACAGTTTAATCCCTCTCTGTTCTTCACAGGGGCACAGGGAGATGAAGGGTCAAGGTGTGACCCCATGAACTCATCCCAGGGTCATGTCTGTCTCCTGTACACTGAGCAGGGACCAGCTCTCGCAGCACCGCATCCCTGCCTGGGTGTGATTCTTGGCAGCTCATGGATTTGCTTTTCATCTCCCCCAAAGCAGCAGGAGAACAACAGTGAGTTTATAACCCCAGAGGGAATTGTCCACCAGGTTTTGAATCCCTGGCAGAGGACTCTAGCTGTAATCATAGCAGGATGAGGGGAAATCAGAGCCCTGCTTAGGGTATAGTAAATAAAATGTGGGGGGAAAAAGCAAGGGCAGAGGAACATATTTAAAAACAAAATAAATCGGCTGTGGAAACACAGTTTAAAAGCTGAACATAAAACCTTTTTTCAGCCTTGATTTGGGAGAAATGCAATATAATTTCATTACTGAAAAAGGCTGTGCTAAGATTCCAGTGAGATGATCACTCACTTATCACTCCTAACACTATTTGTTTTCAGATGACAACTACAAAACCCAGATGTGAACCACTAGGAGATTTTATATTACGACTGGGCTTCTCAGTGAGTTTCAAAGGTAGCCAAAATGGTAGATTTAAAGTTCACTCTTGTTATATGATGTGGTAAGGTTGTTGATAGCCTGTCATGGCAGTCTTTTAATCTACACACCTCCTAAACTCAGTATAGATTTATTCTGGAGAGAAGGGAGCAGAGTTATAGAGCTGTTATTCATTATGCCTCATGCTTTTCTCCCTGCTTTAAACATTTAACCTGTAATATGATGAGCCACATGTCAGGAATAATCTAGTAGAAACTGTAGGTAATCCCTGCTGAAAGATAAGCCTGGCTCTTGACCTGCTGCAGCCTTGGAATTAAAATTCCACCTCTCTTAAGTTTGGGGGTCCTAGGTAAATCATGGATAAGTTTCATGGTAGCCAGTAAGGAAGAAAAGATGAGATTTCCTGGTTTGCCCCAGTTTAATAAAACCATGCCCTAAAATACAGAAAATTGTCTGTATTATTCAAAAATCACATCTGCAGTAGACAGAGTAATTTTTTTTTTTCTTTCCCCAAATAAACCATAGTTTTTGGGTAGTTGAGTCTTTACATAGCAGCAATGAAGATTATTTCCCCAGTCCAGGAAAGGTGAAGGAACAGTCAATAACTGCACAAGTTTCCAGGTAGGCTCCTAAATATGTTTGCCAAGTTTTTCAAGTCCGTCTTCACCACACACCTGACTGAAGCTGGTGCTCAAGGATTTTACTTTGATTTCCCTCACTCCCACCAAATAAGCTCTGGAGGTGTTTATGTTTGTGCTAAGTTATTTGGTTGGAGATGAGCGAGAGCCCAAGGTCTGCTTGGTTTGAGTGCTGGCTCCTGGTTGCTCATTACCTGTGTGAAATGTGAAAACTCCCTTTATGAAGATTCCTGCCTGCAAGAGTAAAGGCTGAGACTGATGGAGACCCAGACTTCTCTGCTGAACTACCCACCAGAGCACAGTGTGAACCATTCAGGTTAGAGCTGGCCAGGTTTTGTTCCTGGATTTCCTTTTAAAATTAGGAAACCTTTCAGGGTCATTGCTGGAACAATTCCTCCATTTTATGAGTGATTCTGGACTTCACTGAAATTCTCCCAAAAGGAAAAATTTCAACTTTCAGAATTAGCAAGACAAAGAGAAAGGGCTGGGAGGTGAGGGGGTGTTAGTATGTTGTTCTTCAGCACCTCTTCCTAAAGAGGTGTGTGCAGTTGCTCCATAGACTGCAGAGTGCCAGTCTCACTGTCTGCTCCCCACTGAAAAACTCTGCAGTAACCCAATGACCCATTTTAACCAAACACAACAGAGGAGGAAATGGCTGGACAGCTTTCAGATCCTCCAACAATTGTAAAAACCTGGCAGCTCAATAGGTGAGAGGCCAGGATTTGTGTCCCTCTAAGGGAAAGGCTGAGGCATAAACTCAGCAGATACCTGTTTGATTTGGCTCAGTTGCTTCTCGTGTACCTCCAGTGT
Organism: Aleadryas rufinucha; assembly: GCA_013397815.1. NCBI lineage: Eukaryota > Metazoa > Chordata > Aves > Passeriformes > Aleadryas > Aleadryas rufinucha. The sequence continues at coordinate 3,129 of VZTH01011469.1, read as the reverse complement.
GTGATGGAAATAAAATGGAAGTACAATGCAGGTTTTTTTTGGTAAACTGAGTCACACTAGTTCTGTTGCATTCTTTTCAATCCAAGATAACTAATTTGGCAGATGCTATGAGAGAGATTTCAATGGCCCAAGATTTTCTAGGTGACAGCAAGCCAGGATAGAGTGACCCAGTTGTCCAAGGAGATCTGCAAGATGCCTTTGTCTCATAGCACAGCCAGTACAACCCATCTCATCAACCAGTTGTTCATACACAAGTGTGGTAGGAAGGTGAACATCTTCCCAGGTCAGTGGTGTTTCTTCCAGGAGCTGAGTTTAGCTCACAGATGTTTTACAAGCATTTTAAGTCAGATGCTCAGACTCTTACCTAGAAAGTGGCTGTCAGATTCTGGGTTTCACCAGGTCATGGACATGGGTATTTAAGTTCATGTTTTTTAATGAAGATATTTGTGGTTGCAATTGTAAAGGTGTTATGAAGCAGTAACAACTTGCCTATCCAGTTTCACACAGTGAGATTATTCTTGCTTAAAATTAGATTTTGACCTGCTCAGCATCTTGCTCTGTGCTGATCTGGTTGACTTGCTTTGTAGTCAAGGGACAAAAGGAAAAATTCTGGCCCAAAGAGTGGCACAGCTGATGTGTGTCTAACAAATCTCATGTCGCAGATCAAGTGAAATGAATCTATCCTAAATGCTTCTTTATCACACTCCTCCAAAACAGTAAATACTAAAGTGGCACTCTATGGGTGTTGGAGATTTTAGAGAAATGGGTGTTTGTGCTTCAGAAAGACAGAGGAAAAACATCCTCAGAGAGATATGTAGCCATTTATGGTACAATGGTGTAGCAAACATTTTGGATATTTTTCTCATGAGTCAAGTTTTCAGCTTTCTGTAGTGCTAGAAGAAGCAACCACCACCTGGTGAGAGAAACAATCAGCCTAGGAGAACGGAAATGAAGTCTCCTTGGGAGACCACATTGTTCCAGCTGGTCCTACAACCAGCTGTATCCATTCTCACTTCGTGTGACTGGAGCCTAAGCTGGAATCAGTCACTCAGGCATTCAAAGCTACAATTAAAAAACCAGAATGGTAATTGCTACCCAAGCATTACAGTCAGGGGAAGTGGTTTGAGCTGTGCTGAGTTGGGGAGTAAAAAGAGAAATGCAGGAATTGAGGAAAAACTGGTTGTATGGAAGATACTCTTCCTTCCTGACTCTCCAGCAGGAACATCCATATCAACCCTGTGCAAGGTTGTAAATACACCTTTAGTACTTCCTTAATCCTTTTCCCAAGCTGCCCACAAGAGCAGTCAGGGACCTGTTACTACAGAGATGGAAAAACTAAGATGTGAAGGAGAATGGCTGTCCCAGGGTCCCAGCCAGCACTGGCTGAGGTCTCTCCCCAGGGCAGTGTTCTTCACTGCTCTCGCTGCCAACTTCTCAGCTGCCCACCAAATACCAAAGGCCCAGACCTTTCTTCCAGGAGCTGATCTTAGCTCATAGATGTTTTATAACAAGCATTTTAAGTCAGATGCTCTGACTCTTACCTAGAAAGTAGCTGGCAGATTCTGGGTTTCACCAGGCCATGGACATGGGTATTTCAATTCATGTTTTTTAATTAAATGTTTTTTAATCACCTTTCTTCCAACAAGAAAAGCCAGTGTTTCTTGGCTGACAAAGGTTCAGCACAGCCATGCTGGAATAAGTTTTTGAAGGAATGAAGGCAAGGCCACAGACAATCCTTACAATGACCTAGGTTTTCTACACACAAGCCCATCAGGTACCCTGCCCTGATCTCCAGGGTCTCCAGCGTTTCATTTACACAAGTAAATTACATAGTGCCAGGGAGCCAAATCAGCATTGTCACAGAGTTGAGAAGGTCTCTGGTGTGGTTTTGGACTCAGACCTTGGTGAAGAGTTCCTGGGGCAGTTGTTAACACAGGCCAGGGACATTTCTCAGCTGACAGCTTGTATGTGACCATCAGCCTGGAGATGATGGGAGTTTATCCATGTGGACATGGGCTGATCCACAGCACTTGACCTTGGTACCAATGAGTGTTCCTACAAACATTTAATTTAGTATAGATGTAGCCCAAGTGGCTACCTCTGCTTGCACAATTATGTCCACCTGAAGAGTTCATGAGTCTTTACATTCACAACCTGTCTTATAAGTACTGTATCCACAAGCCATTACTGTAGAGAGGAAAAAGCTATGGAGAAGATTCAGCAGAAAAAACTGTGGAAAAGATTCAGATCTGGCTTCACTTTCCACACCACTAATTCATCAAGGTCCAGGACAACCTTTAACTGTCCCTGTGCCTTTGACTCTTATAAAATAAAACTGTCAGCCCAGACTGAATCTTCGTGCAGGGTGAGGCCCTACAGAAAGGACAGAGGCAGAATTTAACACCTCCTTGTTCCAAGTGTGAAGTGCTGGTTAGCAAATCAGCAGCTGCCCTCCCGACAATCATTTAATTTCATAATTTAATTTAATTTAATTTAATTTCATTTCATTTCATTTCATTTCATACAGGACCCAGTCATATTAAATCATTCTGAGCTGCACTTTTCTTCTGGACGCAGATGAAGGAGCCCAAAATGGCATCTTTTGACTTACTAACCTTGTGAGATCGTGTGAACCACAGAAACAGGCAGAGCTCCCTGTACGCTGCTGAAGTGACCCACCCACAGTGCTGTGCTCTTCAAGGATTTCTTCAATATCAGAAAATCCCATCTTATTTATTTTTTTCCTACTAAATTCTGATGATCTTCTCATAAAGCCATGTGCCTAGGTGCTAAAATAGGTACCTGGGGTTTCTCTGCAGGCTGCAGGATACCCAGAACACCCCTGTAGCCTCACAGAATCATTTACATTGGAGAAGATCTATAGACATGGTGCTGATTATTGAGGCAGGTTAGAATGCCCCCCTCTTTTCTGAGGCAGCAGCTGGAGGTCTGGATGCCTCAGGTGGCACCATATATTCACATTAAAGAATCTGATATTGTCTCAGGTGCCTGAACCTACACAAGTGTTCTGGTGTGTAAGGGACAAGTGGGCAAGGCAAAGTGAGCATGTTACCTGCATTAACTGTAAATCATAGAATCATCAAAAGGCCTGGCTTGGAAGGGACCTTA
>VZTH01011468.1:210144-242865 GCA_013397815.1 Aleadryas rufinucha | reverse complement strand
CTGCCTGGGTAGCCGCGGCAACCAGCAGCATTGACTCTTCTGGGATATGAGACTCTCCATTTATTCCTAGCTTTATGCAGTACCAGTCAAGGGAATATAAGCCTGGAAAGGAACTCCTGAGCCTGAAATACCAGTCATTTGCCAAATATGCTGGTCAAAATATTTCATGAGCTGACAAAACTTTGTTTCAGTGATGACCAGGTTTTACATCACCACTATCCTATTCCAGATCCTCAGTACACTGATAAGGAAAAATATTTTATGAAATCCTGCCTAAATGTATTTCCAGTTGTTTATATATGAATTCTATTCTTTGGCTTAAATAGCTTTTCCCATTTCTCCAGAATTTAGCATCATGGTCTGCTTGCAGGGAATAATTACATCTCTCTGCAGCTTCAGAAAGACTAACCCAAGCCCTTGCTTTTGCCTCCCACATCCATCCCACAGGCTGTCCTCTGCAGCTCCTCCATCCTTCATAAATGGGGATGGCACCAGCCTGAATGCTACTCCCACTCCACTGGAAACAAGCCATCAGGGATATCCTCAGCCTGGATTTGGCCTTCATGGCTGGATCACATTGATGACAATATTCATCCTGACTGGCTCAGTGACCCAGTGCTTTCTACTCATTTCCATTTCCAGCTGAAAAAGTTCCATATTTTTAGTGCAAATTCTCCATACTGGTCTTTAAATGACAGTGCCCTTCATTCCACTGATATTTATCACATTGTTTGCCTCCTTGGGATAGGCATTTTTTTCTGCCCAATATCCTCCTCTTCTCATATCAAGGATGCCCCCCACCTTCTTGTCACCCACAAACTTCAGAAAAACGCTCTTACTATTAGTTTTAAGAATAATTCATGAACCTCTATCCCAACTTAATATTTCTATCGTACATATGTTTTGCCATGTTAATTGATAATTTATTTAATTAGATACTTCCTAATTTTTTTAAGAAGAGCATCAATATTTTATTCTGTTCCTTAAAGAGTGATGATTGCTTTATGTCTGAGGTTAGTTTATATTTAGGTCAATACAGCAGTTGTTTATCCCCCGTTCTCCTTAGTATTAGCACCTTCCTTCTCTATACTGTCCAGCCTCTCATTTTCTGTACTTCCATTATAGATTGTCATATTGTTGTTTATTTGATTTTCCCCTTTTTTTTACATTAGATCCTCAGGCATGGAGATAAAAGAAGTGCCTTCCATCCAGCTCTCTTCTTTTCCAAGTTGAAATTCTTATCATCATTTATGTCAGCTTTGAGCCAAGAGGATAGTGCCCCAACTGACAGACAGCTTTCTACTTTCTGCAGTGATACACAGAATCAGGCACTCAGCATATTTGTGTGAGTGAAAGACATAAAAATGTACCCAAGTGGAGTGGGTTTGTTTGTTTGTTTGTTTGTTTGTTTGTTTGTTTGTTTGTTTGTTTTTAATTCAGGGCACATACCCTAGGAAGACTCTAAAATCTGTATCATTTCCCTGTGTACCACTGTAAACATGACCACAATACAGTATTTCATTTACCTATGGATTCAAGCAACTCTCAGTCCTGGAGAGGCTTTTATGCAACAGCATAAAAGGGAATTTGTGGGCATGCAAGAAGAGAGGAGCAGTATTTATAATGCTTATATAATCAAAAAATCCTTTGAATTTTTAGGCAGATGAGCAAGACCCCTGTGAAACTCTGGGGTTGCCCATGTATCGGTGATGGGGCTAGCCCAGGCTGCCAGCACCAGATAAAAGGGGTGTGAATGTGGATGGCAAAGATGGGGGGGGCAGTCTTGGGTGACAGCATTGAGTCCTGCACACCTGCATGTGCCAGGGACCAAGAGGTGCTGGCCAAACCTGGTGGGTAGAAGCAAAGTAGCACCCTTGTCTCTCTTATTAGCTTTTAAGTAACTATCATGCTATCCCATCACTGTGACCATTAAGAGAAGAGAGAGAATATGTGAAAGAACCATAAACCCTGCATGCTGTGTTGCAGACACGACTGCCTTTTGTTTGTATATATAGCCATTGTTATTCTTCAGCTAACAGATTTGATTTGTGGCCCTTAATATCTTCAAAGTAATGCTCTTGCTAATGGTAGTCATGTTATTGATTTTCATAGGGGCATTTTACTCCATATGAATCCATTGCTTTTAAGCTAATTAATCATGCATCGCTAACTTAACTGCAATGGCGGTTTAAATGTGAATATTTAAGTAGTGCTTCACTTCAGGGTTTGTCAACAGCTACCATCTGAAGACAATTTCAAAGCCTTAAGAAACTGCTTAATATAGCTATTGGATGCTTACCAGTTCATAAGACCCTGCCCCAGCTGCCTCATATATTTTATGCAGAACAAAATCTTCTAATTAAGTAGATGAAAGAAAAGAATTAACATACCACCTAGGGGACTGAACATACATGACTATTAAGTACTATAAAAAAAATTTAAAAGTCTTGCCCAGCTCAAAAAAAAAGGGATTAAAAATGACTGGGGGAGCAAACCATCATTACACTGCAACAGGGAAATGAAAGAATTCATACAGACCTAATACCACAACTGATACTGCAGGGATGTGCTTTGAAAGTAAGGTATAAGATCTTTTTGAAGCAGCTGTGTGTGCTTTTTAATTTCCTGAATCCACTTTCATTTCCCTTTTTGGGATACCATTATGGAGATTTTATCAAAGGGTCCCACACAGCTTCCCATGGGTGCAGTGATCCTCCCCACCTGGTGAGATCCTGCATCCCACCCCCACGTCTGACGGTCTCAATCCCCATTAGAAACAAAGGCCTCCATTTTCAGTCCAGATCCAACAGCGAAACTGGGCAAAGATATGTTCCCCTGACCTTCCACAAAGAGTCTGAGCAGCTCCTGTCCTGCTCTGTGCCTAAAGACTTCTATTGCTTCAGCAGCAATCATCAGTGGTAGTCATGTTGCCTGCACCGTCACACCAACCCACATCCTTCTCCCATGCTGTGTGCATAGGCTGTATGTGTGGGAAGCAGAGGGGTGATGAACAGAGCCAGAACACTGGTTGCAACCAACTGCCCTAAACACAGGCACAGTTAGAAAAGAGCTACCTGGCAACTACTTTGGGATGGAGACCATGGGAAAGAGGTATTTTCATTTCAGGTTTAGTGTGACAAACTTAATGACAGAAATTACAAAGTGGTTTGTCCATCCCAACTTCCATTATCTCCAGCTTTCATTGGCTGCCTGCAGAAACAGTTACCTTCATCAGGGCTTTTTCCAGCGTCTGCCAAAACAAGTATAAGTCTTTGACCACATCAAGAGAGTTGTTTGTTCTTTAGTGGGCAACAGGCACATTAGGGATATGCTCTTGCATACAGTAGCTCAACTCACACACGGTGGGAAGCAGCCATCATCTCAGTATCAGAAGGATAGTCAGAACCAGAGTTAGTCCATGTTAGACTGGGCTCATACAGTCACAAGTCTGAGAGTAGAGATCTTAAGCAAACTTGAACAAAAGAGGAGAGAACTTGGAATAATTTTTGAAGAAAAACTAATTAAATCTGTGAAGATGGATGGAAGAGCAATGCAACATATGTGTCAGATGAGCTTAGCATCTTTCCTAGAAACTATAATTGGTATTTGTAACTATTATTACTATGCAATACTAAGACCAAAATTTCATTTATCTAAACATCTGTAAAATATCTGCTATACAGCCACACGAGATAATTTCACTTTGACCAGAACAAATATAAGCCATGTAGTGTAAGGATGCTAGAAGGGAGAATGTCAACGTGATGGGCTGGAAGAAGATGACGAGCAAAGTTCTTCAAGAACTGGATCTGGTTTAGTTTTAGCAATATTAATAGTATGAAAAGTGGGCAAGTGGCAACAAAACTTGCCAAGTACACTGTCCTCAGTATGGAGGAGACTGTCACACAGGGAGAGGGAGTCATGAGGACAGGAGGAATCCCAGTGGAGTACCATAACACACAAGGACATGCACTTCAGTGAAAATAATAAAAATGCGCCGTTCCTCAGCTGGCAACAAACACATAAAATAATGTGTGGATGTGTGCGGATGCATGTGTGTACTTGCACAAACATGTACACTTGTACATACACACAGGCACATGTGTGTTCACAGATGTCTCCACACCCTGCAGCCACAACAACAGCAAGTGAAAGGTTGTAGTGACTCTGTTGTGGCAGCTGAGCCAGCAATGGTGGAAGCCGAGGAGCCAAAGAGCTCCGATACAACAGAGGCCCGTTGGTGGGCCAGCTCAGAGGTCTAAGATCACCCCTTTTACTTAGGGTGAAAAGCCTCCCCATCAGGCTTTGTGGTTCTAGGCAGATTTGGTCTGTTTGATTGGCCCGTTGCCATATGCCCCTGTTACCCCTTAAAAGGTTGTAGCCCCGCCTTCCCTCCACCCCTGTACCCTCAAAGCATTGGTTACTGGTGCTCAGCCCACCCCATCTCCGCTCCCCTATATAAGTTTGTCACAGCCCTCAGTTCCTCCTTCTTCATCCACTGGATCCCTTCATTGTGGGACAATAAACCCCTACAGAATTCTACACGAAGAAGCCCTCCTGATTCTTTGCCTCTGGTGACGCATGAGCTATTCAGCTTAGTGTGAGTGTGTGCTTTTGTGCCTCCATCGGCACGGGTGTGAATGTCGGCTTGCTAGCGTGCTGAATGGCACCGCCAGGGTGTTCCCCTGCCAGGGACGCTTTCCGGACAACACGGCGATGGCACCACCAACCAAACCGCACAGCGTTATGACTCCAGCAAAACACACACAGTCCTTGGGGTCTCATACAGTTCCAGCCACCTACATACAAGAAAGCTGAATTTAAACTGGACTAGACACAGGAGAGAGCTTTTAGGATGAACAGAGATACTCACTGCGTTTAGTAGAGAGGACTAGGACAACTTGGTTTGCTTCACTTGATGCCTTTTCTTGGTCTTAAAATCAAGAGCCAAACACGGTTAGAGGGGAAAAGAGGGATTTTACCTTGGTATTTATTTTAAGGATCCTTGGTGCGCTCCATCCAGGTGGAGCACACTGGAACGCACATCTAAATGCACACCGAAATGTACACTGAAATGCACCCCCGTGAGCACTCCCCGAAATGCACACCCACAATCGTTTGGGTATAAAATTATAGACTTTACCAATTAGCATATCTATCAAAGATTCCCCAATGAGAGGCTGAGCAAACCCCCCTCTCTGAGGAACTTTCCCCCCTGGACAGGCCTATCTTAGTTTACAAAACGTGTTCCAGAGATGACCTTGGTGTCTGAGGCTTCTGAGATGTTTGGTCTCCTGGCTTAACAGAATACTGGGCCTATGCTAGTTATCAAACCTAAAGAATTAGAAGTATGTGGGCTAAAAGGCCCTTAAGAATACATAAAAGTTATACAAAAGAGTATATAGAGGGGGTATATATAAAAAGCAAAAAAAAGCATCATGCCATCACACTGAGCAAGACCGTCAGGAAGGACAAGGCTCCTCTACCTCAGATGAGTAAACTCTAGAAAGGGAAAAGCTATTTCAGATAAAATACAACATTGGTACAACAACAACAAAAGGCACAAACCAACCAGGAAAAAATGAGATTGGAAATCAGGAGGTTGTTTCTGACCACTGGAGCCAGCAAAAGCCACAAAGTGAGGCCAAGGCAGTCTCAGGGCACCAGACAATGCAGAGAACCTTTCTGGATTGTACATATAGGAATGTCACAGGCTCAACAGCCCATTGCAGATGATTTAGTGGTCATAGCTGGTGATGTCTGGGTGAAGGGTGCTTCATTCTGTGATGATACCAAGGTAAATTTAAGTGACCTGAATTCCATTGCAAACATCTTATGCAGCTCTATTATCCATAAATCAGTTAGCATACTAAAATACAATACAGGAAGAAATCTGTTGCCTAGAGCCTTTAATAAAGCTTTTCAATGTGCTCTCTTTAGTCTGTTGCTGCCTGTTTGAAATATATAAATAGATAATCAGTACATCAATTATTTCTATATATTTTATAGTCAAAATATAAAATACCTCTGTCAAGTACCCCTATTTATTAATTTCTATGTGATGTCTAAAAGAGAATTAGATAACTAATAAAAACTATACTTCTCATTTAATAATTATATTGAAGAAAAGTCTTGAGGACTCCACAGCAAACACTACTCAAAACCATGAAGAGACAAAGGAAGCATGAATAGTACTCTGCTGCAAGGGGCAGTAGTGTTTCCTTCAACATTGAGGAAATAATTAGAGCAACTTAACCAACTCTTTATCAATGCGGATAATAGTACAATATCCCGGTTGTATTTGAGTCACACAAACTTAAAGTTATCCAGAAACTGCAAACTCTTTTTTCAGATCAACCTTCTTGGACAGAAAGAGGTGTACAAGAATTACTAAGAACTGTTTATCACCACTGACTGTGTCTAGCCCTCTTAAACATTTTTCTTCTGTAGTGAGCATGAGTGACCTAATTCTTTTAGCAATTCTTATTTATTATAATTTAGAACTGTTTTAGCAGGGTTGGTAAAGAAGCTCCAGTTTTACATCCAAGAATGAGAACATAATCAGAACCACTATTTACAACAGAAAAGAATTAAATTAAGCCTATTTCCTTCATGTGAGTTATCCATGAATGGATTTAAATGTCACTCTTTCACCTTTATTCAAAATTTTCCAGTGATTTCAGTATATGTGTTTCAGATCAAGGAATTCTGAGTGGTAATTCACCTCTTTCATGGGGGTGTCTAGACACAAAACAATGACAATATTCTTCCACAGGCAGAGGAATAAATGGTACCTTCTAAATGCAGGAGTGCCTACAAAGTCTTCATGCCAATAGAAACCTAAACACACCCTTGCACAACTATTTAACTATTTATTTCTAAATTACATTATTATTATTACTATTATTATTCTTATTATACACACAGAAAGTAAAATATGTTTTAAAATAGGAAATTATTTTCACTTAAATGAATAACCACACTTTGATAAATATTTTTTTATATATACTTATACATAGATGTGTGTGAGTATTCAGTATCTTCTCAGAGTGAGTAGAGATGCGTGATTCACTGGAGTCAATTTTTCCTGAGAGGTAACTTCTGGCTCTGTGGCAGCTAGTAACAATACTGTGCTGTGCAGTGTTATTACAATTACAGCTCTGAAGATGTCATGATAACAAAAGTTAAGATTTTTGTATGTATTTATAAATTCTACTTATCTCTGTGGGTAGTACCATATCCTCTGGTACAGAAAAAATGTCTTCAATGCATTAATATAGATAGTATTATTTGTGTCTTAGAATTATAAATGCAGGATGTTAAAAAAAAAATCCTTAGTACTAAGAAGTGGTATGTTGCTTCAAAGATAATCCTTCAGGGATAAATCTCAAATGTCAGCTTTACAAAGCTTCGCATAGCACATAAACCTAAGAGCAGGAGGGCTGCAGGGAGTGAGGTAAAGAAGTTGCATTGTAAATACAACTTTGCAAACATGATTCTTATCTAATTTTGTTGATTTATTTGAACTTTGCATTTTGCATCTTTCGAAGGATGGAAGAAGTTGACACAAGACTTGGTTCCATCTGGTTCGGTCTATAAAACTGGAGATGTGAGTGCACATGAAGTATAAGAAGGGACCCAAAAGAGATTGTTTTCCATTCTTTGTCTTTTTTATCTTTATGAAGGACAATTCAATGCCGTCTGAGCTGGAGAACAGTGAACCCCTACAGTCATAAGGATCTTCTCACATCTGAAAATACCACTACTGATACTTATTTTTCTCTACAATTCCCTGTTTTCCTGTTGATCAAGCTGTGCCGCAGAGCCACCAGAGAGAAGCACCACAGCCGGCTAAATTTGGACCACTTGCTGTTTTTCAGATGGAAAAAAAAAAGGAAAAAAATGTGCTCCCAAATAACTGTTTCTTTTTCCATGTCCTGGTCAAATGCAAACAGCTGCAAACTGAGAGTCACAACATTATTGTGCACTATTATAGACTAACAAGAGATGCTGAGATCAGCTCCAGCATAGCCCCAGGGAGGCTCACTCGGCAGCACGCAGTGTGACTGCACAAAGCACTCCGTCACCCCAGCACCACTGGGAACACTCTCAGTCGCTTTTGGACAGTGACTGAGACCCCAGGGCTGAAATCTCTAAGAAAGAAGTAAGAAACACCCCAAAATGAGTAATACCAAGCTGAAGAGATACTGACACACTTTGGAAAGCAGCAGAGGAAGAAAGAATTTCAGAGAAACTGCATGGAAAAGGAATGATCCACATAAAAGCAGAACACCGTCTTGAAAACATGTTTAAGGAAAAAAATTTTAAAAAATACAAAATAAAGAAAAGGCCCAAAAATATTAGATTTAAAACAAATAAGCATATCTAGAGACATTGTTTGCTACTATCTAAACAGGAAGACTATCAGTACAGGGGAGGGAGAGAAATGGTTGCAACAAAACCCAGTTTTCTAGGAAGCTACATTCAGAGAGGATCTGAAGCTTATATAGCCTTCCAGGCCAGGGCCATATAACCAACCACCAGTAAACTTTTTAGCTGTACTGCAAACTCTTCTAACAGAGCAAAACAAAGGGTTCATGTCTCTAAAGGTTTTGCCATGGAGAAGTCAGCTGGGAGGACCCTGCACTGGACCAGGAGCAGACAGGGAGAGCTGCTGCTCAGCACCCCCTGCCTGAAGTGAGGGCCCTTCCCAGCAGAGGCACACCAGGAAAGCAAGGAGTATTAGCTGAGGAACCTTTAGCACCCAGAAACAAGGGCAGTGCCAGCCGTGAGCTTGTCTAGCTCGCACAAGGATAGGCAGCAATGGAAACCCAGGAGCACAGCCCCAGCTGGAGTGCCCCACAGCACCCCCATCTAAGTAGCTTTTTGGAACACCCCAAACCACCTGAGAGTACCCAATACTGGTAGCACTAACCAGGAAGATGACTATCCTGATTAATCAATAACCAGGGAATAACAAAGAGACCCTGTCCCCAGGCAGATGCCTTGGAGCAGGGGGAGGAGGAGTGACCTTGTCGGGGCATGGCCGGGCATCACCCCCCAGCATCCCCAGCCGCACACAGCCCGTGTCCCAGAGCATGGGATGGCGTGGGGGGTACACCACTTCTCAGGGTGCCATGAGAGGCACCTGCCCTGGGCAGGATGTGGCAGTGGCGCTGGTGTGGGCATGGCAGGTGCACCCCCTGCTCCACAGGAGGGGCTGCACATGGGCACCTGCACCCACACACAAAGTGTGGGGGGTGTAATGCACACTGCCTGGAAGGGGAGCTCTTAAATGTTGGGGCTATAAAGGCATGCTTAGAAATCTGCAGGCAGGTATTAACATTTTGCAAGTGTCTGGCACTGTGGTTTATCTGATGTGTCACTAACAACAGGTTAAATATGCACTCCTAATAAATCAATAAATTGCTTAAATTTCAATTGGACTTAAACCATGTGAGCTGACCAGTTTTTCCATGCAGTAAGGCTGCATGTGCCATTGATGCTATATGAAGCCAGGACCGTTTTCGCCATAGCGGCAGCACTAATTGTGACACTGGGAACACTAACTTCCACAAGCAATTTTAGCATCTAACCTACCTTCCAATGTTCTCCTGATGGTGATCACTAGAACAGAGCTGTGCACAGGGCTCTTCGTGTCAAGCCACAGGGTAATTCTTTCATAGCTCAGGTTTCAAAGATACATCTTGTCCCTTTCCAGTTTCCTGGAGCGGTTGCACAGTATTGGATTATTTCACATAAAAGTTGCAGTAGTGAGTAAATGAACTTGTGATTCTTAATGACAGCTGTGAGAGCTCACATCTTTGCTACTGTCATTGTGTTGCTGGACCATGACTGAAGAAACAACCACAATTTGATCTGTTGGAGAAATGCATTGAAATGCAGAGTAACAGGGACTGTGCATGTATTGTCAAGGTACCTGAAATAGATGTGAGCCAACCCTCACTCTCTGCTGACTGCTGGACAGCTAAAACTCTGATCCAAAGCAGGACATCTTCTAGATCATGAAATTATAATTTTCATACCAAAAAGTATGAAAGAACACTGCCCTGTTCCTATTATGCAGCACTATAGACTGCTGATGCTGACACTCTCCTGGGTAAATGTCAGCGTAAGCTCTGCATTGTGGACGTATTTCAGTGGTGTTCTTGAGTATATTAATCAGGGATTTTAGGACAAAGATTACAAAAGAAGAATTTCAGGTCTCAGAATGTTACGTTTCTGGTCAAGTTTCATAAAAAGAATCCCAAATCCCAGTAGTTGGTGATAAAAATCTCTATTACAGACCTAACTAAAATAAATAGGCAAATCTGTATGGTCCAGATCAGCACGTTTGCCTGAGTGAACCATCACAATTGATCTGTACATAGAAGAAAAGCAATCAGAAGACTGTATCTCACTGAACACCTTATGAATATTTCTGCTGCATTAGAGAAAAAAGAGAGAGAAGCTTGCTTTGCTAACTGAATTCTATCAGAGGAAAAGATGATGGGGGCCACTATGAATTGACTGGAAAACTGCCTACATCCACCAAACATTTAGTTTTACGTGGAGTTGAACAGTACACCAGATCTTCCATTCTGCTTCCCAGTTCAACAGTGAATTTGCCCGGACTTGTTAACTACAAGCACAAAATGTAGCTCCATGTCTCCTGCAAATTGGGAGCTGCTCTGTTTGAGCGGTGACCCCAGAACACCCCGTAGCTCCCAGCATGGATCGACTTGTTCCTTTGGGCCAGAGGTGCTCCCGATGGCGCTTCACAGTTCACCGCTTGCCAGCTGCAGCAGCTGACTTCCTATTCTATGGAAACAGCAGTTGGAAAATCAATACTCCTTTGCTGATTAATAACTGATTTTTCCACTGACCAAAATGTAGCATTGGCCCCACTGTAGCAGGCGGCGCAGGTCATGCATGGCTGCAGCTCCACTCTTTATGTTACAGAACTGAAAANGCCCGGCCCGGCCTGGCCGCTCCGCCGCAGGGCCCCTCCACGGCGTGCTTGCGGACAGGGTTTTATTTTGAGCCATTTTATTTATGTTCCCATCTGTTTTATCTCGCTGTAGTCCTCGTCGTGAGGAAGGGACTGTCAGTAACTCCAGGATGCTGCAGGACATCTCCCGGCCAGGCTTCCCGGAGAGGTGGTCAGGGAAAGCGGATGGTGTGGCGGATAATGCTGAAGACCTCAGGTCAGGCGATGTGGGCTCTGGCGCTCCCTGTGCTGTCTGAAAAGTGGGGACTGGTGCTTCTCTTTCATCACAGCAGCACCAAGGGCCTGGCAAGGATGCTGGCCCAGTGCTCTGGCGTCCTGCGGCTGTGAGCAACCCCATCAGGGTGCTCCCGTGTTCAGAGGCTGAAGAGATCTTTGGGCAGGTAACCCTGTGGAGCTCCACGCTTTGCGAATCTCTGTGGTAGGGTTTCATTAGCCCCGCTGTAGGAAGAGCCGGGCACACGGAGGCTGAAGGCTGCACGCACCACTGCTCCCTGTCTGGCTCCAGGGCATGCAGCCGTGATGGACAGCCAGAGCAAATGGCTCACAGGGCTTAAAGTCAAGGCTGTTAGACCATCTAATCGAATATTTATTTAATATGAGCCCTCTAATTTACTCTTTCCTCTTCCGAACTCTAAATATGTCCCTTGCTAAAGTATGTTTTCTTGCAAGGTATCCGCATGGATAACCAAAAATGGAGAGTTCACCACCCACATCTATCAACCCACATCAACACAAGCTTATTTGTCTTCGCCATTTCAGACATGCTTCATTTTCCATTTGATTTTGTTACATTTTATCCACCTGCCTCTGGTTCCTATAATACCTTTCCCCAGTAGTTCAAAGAGCTCTTTAGCACCCAGATATTTCTTCTCATTAAGGTATTTATAAGACAGCTCTGGATCTTTCTCATAACACCATCAGCAGGAAGACTTGACCTATGCTACAGGGCAATCCCTTCAAGCCGTGTTTCAGCTTCATGAGGCCTTCTACAAATTTTCAGCAAATGAATGTGACTGC
Source organism: Aleadryas rufinucha (assembly GCA_013397815.1). Taxonomy (NCBI): domain Eukaryota; kingdom Metazoa; phylum Chordata; class Aves; order Passeriformes; genus Aleadryas; species Aleadryas rufinucha. Next base: position 230,837 of record VZTH01011468.1, on the reverse strand, counting down.
CCCCACTTCTTACAGTGTTAGCGTGTAACATGTCAAATGGAAACATGCACCAGGATGTAAAATCAAATGTCCTGATTCTTGTTCACATTGGAGACCTTTACCTAACTCTGGCAAATTACTTTTCATTTAGATCCAATGGACAGCTCCCCTAAAATGTTGGTGTTGGAAAAGGGCCAGACTGTAAATAAGAGTTGACTCTCAATTATTTTTATTGAGTGAATACCAAACCACTGACCGTACCTCTAGGGTTACTGCACTTTTGCTCCTTTGCATTATTAGACTGGCACTCACATACCAAGAGTAGTTTGTGCACACATCCTAGTATTTTATAGTGAAATACAAAGATTTATTTAGTGAGAGCAAAGGTGCAGTTCCTGAGAGGGCTGCTGCTCTGTGTTAGATTGGATGTGGGAGACCTGACCAACTTCTCTCCAACCCTGCTTTGGCATAACTTCTTTCACTCCTTCAGTAGATACACATGCCTGATTTGTGCCAGCATTAATAAAATAAGAATCAGATCTGCTGCTTGTGCCCTAAATTTCCATTACCCAAGACCACCTGCTAAGACATCCTTGCTTCTGCATTCAGAAATTTCCTTTGTTCCCTTTCAATACACCATTAGTAACAGCTAAATAGGGGGGCTGAAAGGCGATAAATACATCTGCATTTCTAAGCATGGCTGGTGCTTTCTTTCCTTAAAATTACTTACATGTGGCATCCATTTGCCTGAGTCATTAATTCCCCTTTTATGGAGACTGCCTCTGTTATTTTTATGCCTTGTCCTTGATGTTTGCTTACACTGTCCCTGTTTTCCATGTCAGAGAGCACAAGGTGCTGTACCCCATTAAGGATGACTAATACACGGACAGAGAGGAAAATAGAGAAAGATTAAACCAGAAAGAAATGCATACTAAAACCATCGCAGAGTACTTAACTGAAAAACCCTGCTGCTCCCATGAAAACAGTCTGGGAAAGGAGACTATTAGAAAATGAATGCACATGACTGAGGTGGAAATACAATTAAACCGCCAGAATAAAATAACAGAAAATGTAGTAGTAAGGTTAATAATAAACTCCCGTCATGAAAGCACAAAGTGTTGAAGGGAAATTACACTGCCAGCCATCATCTCTTTATTTGGAAACTCATTATAACCAGAGCAGTACCACTCCTTTCAATGGAAAATTTGGATGGGCATGAGCAACACCTCACTGGTAAGAGGCAGCCATGTCCAGGAGAGCTCTATGTGGATGTAGAGAAAGGATGATCCTGCTGCAGATTGCAGATGCTAATGCAATATTTTCATTAATTTGTTCATGCACGTGTGGTGCATGTGCATCACAAGCATAGCTTATTGCTCACTACTACTCCCTTGGCTTCCTTTTATCTCATTCTGCCTCACCTACCTTGCAATTTAAAGCTCTGTATTTCAATTTCATGACAGGACAATCTGTAGCAAAATCTTTGCTCCTCTCTGCTTCAGTCATCCCGGCTCATCTGATTCCTGCTTCACCAGTACTCAGCTCTCTTCATATTGCCTGTCCCAGTTTCATGCTTTGCACTCCCAAATCCTCTCCTCAAATTTATTTTTCCCTGCCTCTGCCTTTATCTAGAAGCTAATCCAATGCACTTGGCTCCTTGTGCAGCTGGATCACCATGTGTCAGGAGCTGGGGATGTTAACAGACTGGAGAAATCAGGAACCTTGTGGTGGGCAAGAAGGGGACTAGGGATGGGGATGTGCATAAATGTGGCTGCCTGCACAGCTTTTGCTCAGTATAAAAGTCAATAACAGTGAAATAAAAATTTTGATGAAAACAACACATTTACAAAAGCATTTCAGGTTTGTTTTTTATTGAAAGCGAAAGCTCTGTCAATACAATTTGCTGAGGCTCAGAGACCTTTAAATAATTAGACTAACTCTTCTGCATCTAATTTGAAAAGTGCAAGGGTTGCCAAAATAGATGTTGTTTCCATGTATTCCTCAGTGGGTATATATTATAAGCACACACTCAAACATGCATTCATATTGGGAGCTTGTAATCCTTAGCTGTAATTCTCCAACTGGAAAAACTCAAGATAAGGATACCAGTGCAAAATTTCACAAACTTTTTTTTTTCATTTTTTACCATTACAAAAATGTTTTAAAACAATATAGCTACAGTGCCAAATGAGAAGTCATCTTCAAATTGCTTTAAACACAAATGTTAAGCACCCAGGGAGGCTTAAAAATACAGAGTTGGGGCTGAGTGCACCATTCCCAATGACCTTCATAGCCCTTCTAAAACCTTGTTCAATGCTGGGAAAAGTGCATCTGCTTTGAGTAGGAGATTCTCACATTCTATGCACTTTCTAGACGTAGAAAACTACTGCCTCCGTGTTTATCTACTGTATCATTCTGTACTTTCAGATGGTGAATAATGTCATGGACTTATCCATGGCCACGTGCTTTGAGGTGTTCAAACATGACCTCACTGATCACAGCCAGTGACACACTGACGTGTACTTTCTCCAACGTGGCCTCGTCCTTAGGCCACATCCCTTCAGAGGTACAGCTACTGCAGCACAGATACTTCGGGTGTCCTGCTCCCACATTGACTCATCCACGGGTAAGAGTCTCTTCAACTCAAGCTCTCACCAGAATTCCAGCCTGTCCAATACAGCAACAAAGAAACAGCAGCAAGGCCCTGGCCATCAGCCAGCCTAGGCTGTTATCAAAATGTTCCCAAGCACAGCAGAGTAAGATGATAAGCAGCACAGCAGCACAGCAAGCAGCAAAAGCAGAAAGCAGCCACTAACGAGCACTCAGCTCTGATACACTGTCAGGCAAGCGAGCCTCATGGCAAGCACAGAAGCCTGCCCATTAATAGCTAAACAGCAAGAGCAGCTACAAATTCAATCTAGCACATTCTAATCAAATCTATCGTTATCGTGGACACTTTGAGCCCCGTGGTGGGCACCAAAAAGAAATGTTGTGGTTTAAGCCCAGCCAGCAACTAAGTTCCACACAGCTGCTTGGTCTGCCCCCTCAACCTTAGTGGAATGGGGGAGACAATTGGAAGAGTAAAAGTGAGAAAACTCATGGGTTGAGATAAAGACAGTTTAACAGGTAAAGCAAAAGCTACACATGCAAGCAAAGCAAAACCAGGAATTCATTCACCACTTCCCATGGGCAGGCAGGTGTTCAGCCGTCCCCAGCAAATCAGGGCTCCATCATGCTTAACAGTGACTTGGGAAGACAAACACCATCACTTTAAAAGTCCTCCTTCTCCTTTTTTTTCCCACTGCTTTAAATACTGAGCATGGCATCATGTTTAGGGTATGGAATATCCCTTTGGTAGCTGGGATTAGCTGTCCTGGCAGTGTCCTTTCTAACTCTTTGTGCACCCCCAGCCTCCTCACTGGTGGGATGGGGTAGGGAACAGAAAAGGTCTTGGCTCTGTTCAAGCACTGCTTGGCAATAATGAAAACATCCCTGTGCTATCAACTCTGCTTCCAGCACAAATCCAAAACACAGCCCTATACTGGCTGCTGTAAAGAAAATTAACTCTACCCCAGCCAAAACCAGCACAATATTTTGAAGAGGGGTCCCATTTATATAAATATATATATGTAAATAATATATATATATCAATGGAACACTGCATTCAACATGAAAATGGGTAACAACATATGGACAGTGAGGTTGACTGCACCCTCAGCAAGTTTGAAGATGATGCCATGTTGACTGGTGCAGTTGACTCACTGCAGGGAATGGTATCCAGAGGGACCTTGACAGGCTTGAGGGGTGGCCCATGCAAACCTCATGAAGATCAACAAGACCAAGTAAAAGGTGTTTCTCACTGGAATTGTTCAAGACTAGGCTGGATGGGGTTTTGAGAAACGTGGTCTAGTGGAAGGTGTCCCTTCCCATAGCAGGAAGGCTGGATCCTTGAAGATCCCTTCTAACCCAAACCCTTCTATGCATACCGGATGTGCAATACTCTCTCTCCAGTTGCCTTTCCTATCCTGAAGAGAGAAAGAAAATCTGAATATAAGGATGTGGAAAGCCAGCTGGAGCTGTGACCTCCCCAGTGCTTGCACCTCCATCCCTGTCCAGGCTGCTGAGGGAGCATGGACTTGCACAACCCACTGGTGTCCCAGCCCCAGCACAGCAGGCCTGGTGAGTAGGTGGCCAAGGGTTAAAAAAACAGGCATAGCCAAGAGAAAAGTGAGGGAGAAATTTATGACAGCAGAACTGTCTAATGTTTCATAGTATCTTGTTTTTCATACGGGGGATACTTACAAAGAAGGGGTGAGGGGTTCGCTTCCAAGAGCTGCCTTTTGCTCCAGCTGTTTTTTGGACTTGCCACTGGCAGGATTTGGTCTTACATGCTGTTTTCTCTTTTGATTTTAGCTCGCTGTGCCCTGGGGGAGCCTTGGAGAGCTGCATCCCTTCCCCCTGCCTGCCTTTATTGCTGGTGTTGTCTGTTCTGCAAATTGTTTTCTCTGCTGCTGCAATGGGTTTTCCCACTTAGAATTTCTTTCTAAGGTTTTCAAGGGTGCGATGGCCCCCAGTAAGAGATCCCTTGAAGCAAATGAGTTTGTATCAACCAAATGAGTTTATATCAATCAAGCCTGGACAAAATGAAGTGTAATTAACACTTAAAGTCATCAACACACAGCTCATAGTAGCGTGGTGGTAAAGCCAGGCTTTTAGTCTTCAAATCATCATAGGGCTTTGCTGTAGGGGTGACCTAACTGAGCCCCTTCACGGAGTACATGGATGCCATCAAGTTGTGTTGACCATGGTGGTCCTGGTACCAGCAGTGGGCCCTGCAGCCAGTGCTGTGGTCACCCCCGTTCCCTGCTGTGCTCCTGGCCAGCCCGGCCCCTAGAAAGGCTGGTCACAGAGAAAGGGGCAGGGATGTGAAGGAACAGGGTGCAAGGGAATGATGCCTCCTTTTCCACTGTGGACATGTGGGCTGTCTTCCAAGAGAAACACTAGGAATACTCGTTCATACATTAAGGGAAAGAACTAAAATGGCTGGAGAAAGCAGACACCATATTTTATTTAATACCCTGGTGATCAGTGAAACCTCAGTTTTAGAAAAAGAGAAATGCAGGGTCAGCACCTCCACAGCCTGGGGGAGCTCTGAACAACACTTGCCACTCTGAACAACACTCCCACCAGGTGGGAGCACCAGTTGATGTGAAATCCCTTTCTCCTCCCTCTCTGGCCCTGTGATTCCTGCCCTCACTGCCATCTACCTGCTGGCATCACTTCAGTCAGTCTATAGAAATCACAATTTCTTTCCTCTCTTCGTTTCTGGCATGACTAGCATATATCCTCATGGAGAGGACATGCTTCTGGAAGGTGACAAAGGTAGGCTTAAGGCATCTCAGCTGGGTTTGGACTGAAGGTAGTTGCGCTGCTACTCAGTCAAAGAGATGCGAGAGCAAAACAGGATCATTGAATCCTGGAACTGGCACTTGGGGATGCATCCCCACTTTAGGTGTCAGCAAGATGGTGCTGAAGCTGAAAAGAAAGGTTTATGGGTGGCACTGGGTAACAAAATTGAGGTTAGGAGAATCAGACCTTTCATAAATGCTAGTCCTAATAGTGGAAAAAGGGGAAGAATCTCTAGTGTGCATTTCAACAGACTGTATGGTAGCATAGCCTCTACATTTATTTCTTCTTCAGTTAAGCTTAAGCTTTAGGAGAAACACTTGAAAACATGTAAATAAGAAGTGACAGAATGCAGACCTTAAACACCTACTCTGATAGCCTAAAAGAAGCTTTTAATAAAGGGGAAAGTAATCCTCTGACAGAAAGTAAACCTTAGGGAGAAAAAATATGCAAAAGCCGAAATTCAAGGGAGACAGAAAAGGGTGTTCCTTTGGGATTGAAATAGGATCCAGAAATTATACTTGAAAAAAAACCCCCACTCTCAAACCTCCTCCCAAAAGTGTGCTAGTATTTGCAGTCCCTGAACACCTCCAGCTTCCCTCTCCTGCCGTGGGTGAAGTTCTCACTATATGGCCTTCGCTACGAAGTTTGAATTACTTAACTATAAATTGCTTTCCAAACAGTAGCACCTTGTATTTTAGTCAAAGTCACTGGTGATATTTCTAGGTTTCCTAGAAGTGCATTCAGAAAGACTTCTATTGATTTAGACCTTCACACAGATCTATTATTCTCAGCAAAATTTTCCAGGGGGTGAAATTTGTTTTTCAGACTGTGCTCATGCCAAACAATCCTGCACCAATCAGATAGGGCATTTGACAAAAGTGGCTTGAGGAAGATAGAGACACGGAGAAAATAATGTAAGAAAATTGTATTATTCTGGATGTTGAATTTGATTTTATTCCTCCTGGTTTCACCCCTAGACCTTTTTCTGGTGCGAGGCTGGGATGAGTAACTGAGCCTGACTATGGCACACAGTGGAGTTGGGAATTATTTTGGCCCCAGCCTTGTAGTGAGCCATGTGCAGGTGTAGAAGTCTGTCTGCATTGATGGATTAATGAATCCATGTGAGGTCAAACCCTCTGCAAGTTGGTGCAGTCTCTGTTACCTGGGAGAGTCCTCTGCTGTTGGAGGAAACAGTAGAGCTCCAAGGAGCTGCAGGGGACAGAAGTGCCTACAGAGGAGAGAGCTCTTTGCCAGCCTCTGCCGAAGCTGGAGGAGAAGAAAACAGCCTTGCTCAGGACCCACTTGCCTGGTTTTTTTGTAAGACTAGTAGGACTGCTCCTGCTTAGGTGAAGATGCATTTTATATTTGGGGTTAATAAAATCCTATGGTCCTTTTATGCTCTGCATTAAGCAAGAGTGCTGAGTACAACTCTGTTTTCGGCAGGTTTGATAATGAGACCTCAGGAAAACAAGAATAGGGAATTGCAAATGATGAAGCTTCTCCTTGGAAAGGTGTCCCTTAGACAAGGCTGTGTGTCTGTCTGCGCTCAGGTATCACCTCTTGGGTCACCAACAGTGACAAAGCAAAGGGCAGCACAGCTGGAACCAGCACTGCAGCCGTGTCTGAAGAACCCCCCCTTTGGACAGGGCCCACTGAAGGAGCCAAGAGGCAAGAAGCAGGCAAAGCCCTGCAAAGTTTTGGGGTTTGTCTTTGAATACTTTTTTTTTTCTGTGACTGGGGAAGAGTTGCTCATCAAAGGGAGGCAGATAAAGTAATTTGGTCTCCTGGGTTTCTGGGCTGTAGTCTGAGCCAGTGCTGTTTAATTTTTTGGGGGGGTACCATGTAGGTAATTTAACCTCATGCAGTCTTCTGCAAAGAAGCCTCCTGTCTGAAAGGTGACATCACTGTCCCTAAACTTACTTTACTTAATCTTTATTTTTTGAAATCTGAGAGACTGGGCAAGCTTTATTTCTGGGGTTCTTTTTCTGCTTATTAAATATTTCACATGTTCCTTATATCACTTTAGTGTCTGCTTCTTTTTTGTTTGTTTTCTCCTAATGGTGATGTTAAGAAATCACACAAGTTTTATTTCCAGAAAGATATAAGCAGCTGAATAAAAGGTTTAAAAAATGAAAATGCATTTCTGTCCTGAGCAGCAATTCCTAGAAGGTATAAAAGGCATGTAGCTCCCTATTGAGGAGAGAAGGTCTGTTTAACACACACAAAAAAGCCTATATAGCATTGAGGGAAGTATCTTACTTTTTTGTAAGAGCTTAAAAACTTCTCAAGCTTCCTTTAGTTTTCTGCCTCTGTGCTAAAGTCACTTATTTTCTCTGAAATTAGATTATGCTGTGACTGGAGCTTCTTTATGTGCAACCAGTGCTGTGAGACCTTCATCCCGGTGCATTCTGTGACTAGTTGTTCCCTGAAAAGAAACAGTGAGCAAGTGAGGACAAACGCCTTTATTTGCCCTGTAGTCATATGAATTACACAATAGGAAGGTTACATGGAAAGCTTTACACAAGCAGTGGCTGATGGTCTGACACTGTTAAAGTCAGTGGCAATGCCCCCACCAAGCTACCAAACAGCAAAAATTTCATTTAGAAATTCAAATTACTCTTGACATCTGACCTAACATTGTGAATATGCACCTGTATGGAGAGCCTAGCCTGTGTATGAGCAAAAGGACATGCCCAGGTGATGTTTTGCATCTATCAGAGAAAAACATTCTGGCATAAGAACGAGGAGCTTTGTTTTAAAAAAACACAACTGCACAAAAAATGTAGAACAGTAAAGTTGACATCAGTCACAAAAAACCTCGCAAGAAGATGAGGAGTCTGAAAAAATAGGGATGATAATTTCTATGTGATGCATCCAAGCAGAGATATTAACTGGTTTTCAAAAGTATGTTAATCTTGCTTTCTGCCTGAGCAAACTTCATTCATGCACACTCTAAATACAGGTAGAAGTGAAGGCAGTGAATTATGAAGAGAGAAAGGACTAGCAGATCCAGTTCTTAAAATAATATGTATAATTTAATACTTAATCTTTTAAAGAATTCTGAGAAAGAGAAATAATTCAAAATTTAGATAGTGATCTAAAAAGGAATAGTCTTCTCATGGAATGAATTTGGTAACTGTGACTCCATCTCTACATTGTAATCTAGTTATAATAGTGAAATTAACATATTTATCAGACAGAGCTCAGGGTGGAATTTGAAATCACTGAATTGTGTTTGTCCATGGGGGTCTGCATCGTAGATGAGGTTTTCTGAAAATCTACTCAAATATACATAGTATTTTAAAAGCAATATGAATGATGGACACTCCATGGAGTTCATTTTTCCTTTATTAATCACAAAATAAAGTTAATTTTGACCAGGTACATTCATGACATTAATTTTAACAAGAGCACAGGACAGATGATCTAGACAGGCCAGCTGTATTCATGTGAGATGGTTCTGAGGAAATTTCTCCAAGAGCATTTCAGGATTTATTCTGAGCAACCTCTGAACTGTTAATAATCATTTCTGAAAATTGCAGGTGGACAGAGAGTTTTTTACTCTGAAAAGTAAAAGAAAACCTATATTTAGAGCAAGGCTAGAAATAAATCTGTGGGACGTACAGTGATGGATGAGTTTAACTGCGGTACCTGGAAATGCTCTCACTGAGCAGTCACTTAATAACCAACAAAACAGACAATATACAGGTTTTTTTAAGAGCAAATCACATGATACCATCCTAAAAAAATCTAAAACATGGATAGAAACCTAGCAAAACCATGAGGAACCACAGACAGAATTTCTATTGACTGTACCACAGCTTTTGACAATCCCACACAATGTTTTCAGAAGCAAGCTGAAGAAAAATGATTCAGATAAAATTAAGAGGTGTGTGTACCACTGATTGCAAATTACTGTCTGAGTTTGTCATTCAGTGTGTTCCTTAAATGTGATGAGTCAAGAGGTAGGGCCCTGTAGAAGTTTGTCCTGATGCATACGTTCTTTTCTGCTGCAGAAAAGGATCCAGAAGATGACAATAAGATTGCAATTGGAAGTGATAAATATAGTGCTACTGCAAGACATTCAAATGCCCTTCTGGGATGCATTAAGAGGTATAAAATATAGGAACTTGTTCTTTTACTCAGCTTGGCATTAGTGACCTCAGCTGGAAAACTGTGTCCATTTTTGGGCTAGGTATTTTTAGAAGAATGTAGCTCCATGAATCACAGAGCTCAGAGGTGAGCAACACAAATCGTAAGGCATGTGACTTCTTGGGAATGGCTCAAAGAATTGAACCTGTCAACCAGAAAGAAGACAAGGATGATGTGAATCTTCACATGCATAAAATATGTACTCTTTCTCCCAAATCAGCAGGAAAACAAGTAATCTCATTTGCTGAGGAAAGGTAATTTAGATTAGATGTTGTTCTTTTAATTGAAAGGGCAGTTGAGCATCGGTTGCCGCAGAGGTGACTGGCATCCTCTACACTGAATGTTTTTAAGAGCAGCTGAGGATGTTTCTGTTCTATTTTGCCTCAAGGATGGGGATAGACTAAATCAGGGATGCTTATTCTGATGACTATCCGTAGATTGCTTGGACAATTTGTCCAGTGCATTGCCAGCCAGAAGCCAGTGAGACCTGGCTGACCCTATGGTGGTGGCAGCCTCTTACCAGCTCACAGTTGCATAGAAAGATCTCTGATACAGTGGGTGAATGTCATCTTCCCTGACCAAAGAAGGACCAGAGCCATTTAAGAAGGATGATGGTTGGGACCGGGCTGTGGCCAGTGCTGTTTGTCTGCTCAGAGCTCATTCTCACCTCAAGTCCAAGGATCACCTTGAAAATGAAGGAGCCAAGAACAAGTTGTATGAATTACAAAGGTGGCAGCAGGATACACCCAAATCTGCAACAGGAGGTGACTGAGCAGATGTTCCTGGTCTCAAGATACCTATACTGAGATCTTGGGATACCTGGTGGCCCATGAGCCTGGAATTCAGTTGTCCATAACTGGCTACAGAATTGAGATGAAGTTATGCCCCACTAGCTAAAAACATGTGGGAATCACCAGATGAAATGATTTCTTGAGGTCATTTTCAACCTTACACTGCAGAGATTTCTATGAAGTAGTGGAATAATTTCACTCCTCTTTGGAATAACAGCAGGGCTAAATATGGAAGAACAAAAAATAGATTAAAAAATGGTGCAGCTCCAGTATCCACTATTGATACAGCAAGTTCATGAGACTTTTCTTTTTATACTATACATAACAGAATATCAATGCAGATTTGGAAGAGCTGGTGTGTTAAACTGTGGCATTTGAGAATTATGCTGTATCTCATCTTTAGTGAAAACTTCAGGCAAATAGATGAACTATGTTAGCTGGATTGCTTGAGAATTACAAACAGTAATTTGAGAGGAAGGTTGTGACAGATACAACTTTGCCTTGTTTTCACACAAAGGATGAAATGCTTTTTTCTTCTCAAATGTCAAAACTTGTTAAGGATTCCTGAAAGAATAATATTCCTTAAAACATAAAGTTCCACCTGCCAGGGATGAAAAAAAAGAAAGTTTCTGCATATGGTATCTCAGTGATATGTACTGAATTTCAAGCTGCAGGGCAAGAAATCTGTGTGGAAATACCTAATTTTCATGCTGTGGGACTTCACATCTCTGAAAGCTTTGGTATCATTACACTGGCACATGAGGTTGGATGAGGGTATATTTTTATTTGGGACCTCCTTCATGTGCTTATCAGAGAAGTCCCCTAGCATACCAACATCTGGCACAGACCTATGCTCTGAAGGAGGGACCGATCTGTCTGACAATATGCCCCAAGTGCCATCTAAAGTTACAGCCCTAAGTGCAAGTCCTGCAGAGCACAGCAGGGGTGGCCCATCCCTAGCACAGGATTGTGCTTTCATCCAGCCCCAATAAATTGCAGTAAGTGCTACCACATTTCTGTGTACAGTCCTCAGCTTAAAAAGATAAGAAATCAAAGTGTTTGAACATGGTGAATAGGAGTGTAAGCTGTGTACATAATCACTGTTTACATTCTGTTAAATGTGACAAAATCATCATGAAAAAAATTGTCAGTTTTGATAAAGACCATATCAGTAAACAGCAGATTAAGCAGGACACAGAGAGCCTTACAGACCAATTATACATAATTTGCCATGGACATGGTTTGAGAAAGAAATGCACACAATGACTTAGAGAAAATTGCTTAGCTTGGCCGCATCCTTATTAACAAAACAAAAGTGCCTGAGGACAAATTGTCCTTGGAAAAATAATTCCTGGGAATAATAGCATGTCCTCATCCTTTGCCTTGTGATGAAGAAGAGCCTTATCCTCCCGTTCCCCACCCCCTGACGCTATCCTGAGCCTTTGCATGTCTACCTGACCCACGTTTGCCCACAGCTTCCGAGACATATCCTCTCTCCCTTGGAAAGCATCACTAACCTGTCACAGACCTTCGGCAGCTCTTTTGGGGGAATCTGTGCAGGAATTTCCTCCTACATTACATCCCAGGTAACAGATTTGGGAGGTTGTGACAGCTCTCTCATCTCTGGTCTGCTGTTTCATCCAATGAGCATTCCTGCATCCTGACCAAAGTATTACTCCCACTTTTCCTGCACTAATGCATCAACTGCAAGCACAAAGGCAAACCAAATCACTGGGGAAGTGAGTGTATGAGCCTACCAGCAGCCTACAGAAAGTGTCTCTGCTGCTGTATTTTATCCCAGCTTTTCACAAAAAATGTTCCATCACATCTTCTGTGATGATCCTGTGGGGAATTTGTTGATCATATTTCAGAGTGACAGTCAGCTTAAAACAAGTTTTCAAAATCAGAACTTACCGAGGAGAAACATGGTGAGTTGTTTTCCACAGTTTTCAGGTACTGAAAAGAGGAATTTGGAAAACTTTTGTAATTCCATTAAATTAACACAAATATTAAGGATAGATTGTCAAAAATTATAGCCTAAAGAGGATTGAATTAATCTTTCCTAAAGATATTAACTATGATCTATTGGCCTATTGGCTTACAATTGCTAAAATTAATAACAAAAGAACAGGCTAGGAATATGAAAAGGATCTTTTAAGGAATACTTGGATGAGCTGAAATTACTCAAATTGCTTTTCCTGTGACAAAATCCCAGAAATCACTGAACATTTTGTGAGTTTGTGTGGAAAGGGGAAAAGTCTAAGGAAAAAGGACCTGCACAAGAACAATCCTGGGAAACATAACCATATGATCTCCTTAGGAAGGAGGGAGTAGGATTATGTGCAGAACACCTGGCTATGAACGAGTACCATAGAAATGGACCTATAACAGATAACAAAAAGAATCTAAATCTTCCGAGTATCATACGGAAGGCATGGATGCTAAATAATGTCCTTCACACGGCACTGATAAGATCTTGATCAGAGCAGTATTTCTTGTATTGGAGTCCACATTTTAAGAAATATACAGAGGTAGTGAAAAGACCTTCATTTATTATGAATTAAAAAAAAAAATTCTAGCAAAAAAAAGTGGTTTTGTAGAAAAGCAGATATGAAGGGGAGGTATTGGTGCTAGTTGTCTAAAACGTAGCTATAAACAGGAAAGTGGTCAGCTATTTTCCATTTGCAAGGAGACAGTAACCTATGAAAATACAGTAGCAGTAAGGCTTGTGTTAAATATCAGGAGAACTTTCTGACCATCAGCACAGTTAGGTACTGCATCAGGAGATGGCTGGATTATCATCATGGGAAGTTTAGACGATTGCTCCTGGCTTGAGACCAGTGGTTGGTCTACATTTCCTTTTGTGTCTGGCATCTATACAATTTGTTTCTTCATAGCATATACCTTGATTTTTAAAGCAATTCAGTTTGTGCTACATTCAAATTCCAGCTGCAAGCTCTTTGTTTTGTTGGCCATATGCTTTCAAGCACAGAGCAGTGTGCTGTGCTTGACAAGCTGGAAGGCTCCAGGGACATCCTGCTGGGACAGAGAAGAAATACTGGGAAGGTGAGTGAAAGGGGAAGGAGCAATATATTATCTCTGTGGCTCGGTGGCAGTGCTACAAATACCACCAACACAGAGCCCGTTCCTCAGTGCTGCTAAGCCCAGCTAGTCTTGAGCTGAGTGTGCAAGCTCAGTGCAAGGGTACTGTGTAACTTTTGTATTTATGGTATCCTGGCCACTGCTAGGGTTCAATGAGAGTTTTGGTGTGGGAGAAGATGCCATGAACAGATGGAAAGGCAGCAGTAATCCGCAGACATATTGACAAGGCATGCAGGCCAACTGGGTGCTGACCAAGACCAGCTGTCCCTTCTTTTTCATCTAGAGTATTTGAGAGGAAAAAAGAGGCAGAGTTTCAAGTAACACTCCCAGCCCATGAGTTTCTGCTTGGTGTTGATATAGTGTGACCCTTTTTTCACAGCCTGTCTTATCCATGACAAGGATGCCATCTTCACTGCCTTAGAAGCACCACCATTCACAGTCTGCACCAGGAGGCATTAAACTCCTCTTTCTTTTAAGTATTGGATCTGTGCAGGCAAGCCTGTCTAGAGGAGAAAAATGTGAGCTTGTAGGGAGGAGATGATTTGAAAAGGTGCCTGCTCTTCTCTAGCCATGATAATTCTTCCGCTGTTTTGGGACTGTAGGGTTATTGGACAGAGATCACACCTTCACGTGTGCCTTTTCACGTTGCCTGCGTAATGTCTCCCAGGATCTGACACAGTTACTTATACAGCACATTTAAGAGTATATGGTAAAGAGATATCCCCAGTTTTGCCAGCTAGCTCCCCAATCTTCATGGAGGTTTGGGGAGGCAGATGTATGCTCTAGGTCTTTGAAATGATGTGACAGTCTCCAACTGCTCAAACACTACAGTGCCATAAATCACTCAGAGATGCCATAAGCCACCTATCACCTCAGGGATATATCCTCAACACCCATTTTCAAAATACATCTTTATAAAAAACAGAGCAGTGTCAGCCAGTTATTTCTGTATGTTAAGGGCCATCTCAGAATTAAATATTATGTTATGAAATCTAGCCAAGACATGAAACTTTATCTGTCGGTTCGCAATATGAGGTGTCACCCAGCTGCCTTGCAAGAGAGTTTGAAAGCCTTGTCATATAATACCCACTTACCATGGTGATTGCAAGCTGTCTCAGTGTTACTGCTGTCAGCCCAGATCCAGTTTTGAACAGTAAGATAGAAGATAACAGATTCATGCAGCGCTGATTTAGTGTTCAGGTAGGCAGTCATGCTTGCCAAGAAGTTTGCTTGCATCTGGCAGTGCTGATTTAAGTCCACGCCTGGTTATGCCAAAACTATTAATTCTGTCAATAAAGCCTTAAGTAGGTCTGAAACTTAAAGATGTGGGAGGTTCCTTTATGATTTCAAGAGAAACTGGAGCAGAATCTTTGACTTCTCAAGGACAAAAACCAAACTAAACCAAGCCAAACCAAACCGAGATACAAATCATCAACTTGAGGTCCTTAGAAAAAAATCATAAAATGGTGAAAGAAAACATTTTCTTCATGAAGAGTAGTTCCATAGAATATCCTGAATCTGTTCCTCTTTTGAGGGCATTTCTGTAAGTCGCTCTTTGAGACCCAAAGAAAAATTTGTATGCCTGAACACTCGTCTGCTTGGGTTCTTTTTTACTGTATCATGTAGTCTACTAGAAGATACATCTCCTTACAAGCTCACTTGACATTTGCTAGGACACTGGTGCTACAACAACATTACCTCATTAATATAACGTTACATTAAAAACAAAACATGGAATAAAACATTCAACCCTCTTCATATGAAGACCAAGGGTCAAGTAGCCTTTTTCAACCATACAGCTTTTAACTTTCATCTCTTTATACCCAGGGCCTACTCAAAATATAAGCAAACTGAGTAGGTACCAGCACACAAGGAGAGCTCAGGGGCTTCTGATAAGAGTTATGTGAACACAGGGGAGGGGTGGGCAAGCAGTGTAAGAATGGTCCTCTTCAGTATTATCCAAAAAGGCAGATTTAAAAGAAGATGAAGAGTTTGCATTTCTGCTAATATTCTTGTAACCTGGTGGGAAGGTGAGGGAGGGAACGTTGGGGAGATGGGTTCTGCATGAATTTGTCTAGGTTGAAAAGCAAATAAACACTTTAATTTTTGTGTAATTATGTTGCCCCTGAGGGTTGTCTCTGGACATCACGTTTTGCTCAGCCCCACAAACCTTTGCCGCTTGAACAAATGCTGTAGTTGTGAGATGTCACCTGGAATGTGGCTCAGCACCAGCGAGAAAGTCACTGGCATAGGTTTCAGACGTTTACTGTCAGCAGATATTTGGTGAGAGTGTTGATTTCCACTCATACCTGTGCCTCCAGGACTTCCTCTGAGCAGGTTATTTGTACATCCATTTCCCACCTCTTTCAGTCCTCATCACCAAAGCCCATGTCACAGAAGGATAAACAAATCTTTTCAGTTTGGGATTCAGCTCTGCACTTCAAACTTACTTCACCTCGTGTATAATGGGTTTATTTTCATTTAAAACAAAAATATTTAGTTTTGTGATGGCTTCCATCAAGCTGTGCTTAGCCCAGTTCACTCTGCACATCTCCCTCACACCGTGTCACACCATGTCATGCCTGCCTCACCCTGCTCTTTCCCTGCATGGCATTTCAGAGCTGTGGGAGGCAGGTGTGATACCTTGCTCATACCAACCACCCGAGACCACTGAGGTCCAAATGGGCATTTGCAGCTCTTCTTTCCAGGAATCTGTCACCGGTTGCTATAGTGATAAACAAGTTGGCTTGTTAGGAAAAGGAACAAAGAACTAGAGAAAATTATTTCAAAATGGCCTACATGCATAGATAAACATGCAGTCTCACTCCTCATTGTCAGCTTGGCCAGCTGGTTTCCTGTTTCTGGAGCAGCACAGACCCCACATACGTTATTTTAGCAAGTCCAGCCCAGTCTCCACTGTCTGTGTTTTCT
Organism: Aleadryas rufinucha; assembly: GCA_013397815.1. Lineage (NCBI taxonomy): Eukaryota > Metazoa > Chordata > Aves > Passeriformes > Aleadryas > Aleadryas rufinucha. Next base: position 214,473 of record VZTH01011468.1, on the reverse strand, counting down.
GCCACAGAGTCCTGTGTGAGGGCGTGGGGCTTTGTCTTCTAAGCTGGATGGTTAAACTTCTCAGGGGCTTCCATAACTGGATAGTATAGGAAAATGTGCTTTCTTAGAAAAGCTGTTAGGTGGTCTAATGAGGCTGAAATAAGTCTAAAGGAGCAGAAGAGGACAGAAGAAATTATGTTTTTGCTGTATCCTGTGCTGGGCTTCATTTTTTTACCTTTTTGCCCCTTGCTGATTCCAAGATACCTCTGTGCAGGCACTTGGGGTGGTGATCTGTGCCTGTCAGATGGCAGAACATCACTTTCTCTGTAGGATGCCTGGCTTACACATTGGTCTTTTGAGCCTTAACTAATGTATAATAAATCTGTTCTCATTTGAATCCCTGGATACACAGTGACTCCACTGAGATCAGGCTTGTGCCCTTGAATGTGCAGTACACAGTGGATGTTCTCTGACACCCCTGTGGGATGCAGCCTCAATGCCTTTTTTTTGGCTAATTACACATTTTGATTGACTGAGCAATGCCAAAAGGTGTAACTGCAAACACTACAAACTACACTGCCTATATTTCATTCAGACAGGCAGGCTACTCTTTTGCCTGCTGTGATTTGAGTCACCTGGCATCTGGATTTACCCATCACAGAAACTAGGCTGGTGAGCCCCCTTTGCATGCCAGAGCTAATTACCCACCTCCAGTCACCACCAGTCACTGCTTTTGAAAGAAAAACATGAAACAGCCCAAAGAAATGAACCATCCTTGGGTTTAATCTATTCAATTACAGCCATGTGAAATAGAAACTATTTCTCTGCAGTGTTTTATCCAATGGTTGAAAATAATTGCACATTTTTATATGTTTATCCAACTGATTTTGCTTCTGCTTCCCACGAGACTTTAATAGTCCTATCAGCTGCAGAACCTATGAAACAATAAATTTTAATAGCTTTATTTCAAATGCTATCTTATAACTCAGACCAACTTTCCAATAACTGGAAAAAAAAAAAAACCAAAATAACACAGTTTTTAATGTACCTAGCTTTAGCGAATCCTGATATTCAGAAACTGGGGAAATTCAAATGGAGCGAGCAAAAGGCTTGGCCAGTTTGTCCCCTGCCAGGCATGTCCAGCTGAGAGGCTGGATGGGAGTGCTGGGTTGCAGCAGAAGTCTCCAGGCAGAGCTGCCTGGTGGGTGGGTGACCCTGAGCCAGGAGCGGGAGGAAGGCAAAAAGAGCTGAATTAAGAATGGGGAACAGTACATCTATTGCACAGCTAAGGCGACTCTCCTGCCACATCTGTCCTTTTCTACAGACACTGGAAAGACTGAGAGCAATGAAGGAGAAAGGAGTCAGGGCACACAGTTGCTGGCTAGCATTACACAACCCCTTGTGATTGCATCCAGCCACTGTCTGCTGCGTGCTCCTGTTTGAAACAAGCCTCTATGGGCCTGTAGAGAATGTTCCTAAGGATGGGATTTCTCTGTATGTGTGTGCATATCCACACTTGCACGCACAGGCTGCTTTCTAGGACTGTGTCAAGCATTCTCCCGCCAGAGTCAGGCATCCTCTGCTGATAAGAAGCACAAGAAACTGAAGTAGAGGTAGCTTTTTTTGAAAATAAATGAAAAATTGGATGCCAAGTCCTGACACATCTCTGAAAAAAATCTTTGGAGAATGGGGGCAGCAATCACAACACCATAATAGATGAGCCAAGCCATAAACTACTGCAAACAAACAATTCTGGACCAGATCCCAAAGAGGAGTGCCTGCCCACACACTCTGATACTACCCAGAATATGCACTGTGCTGCATACTATGTGTGAAACCATAGGAACAGCCTGAGTCACACAGTGATTGGTACCATCCATCACAAGTTAGAAATTCGTCCTTTGTTTCAGAGCTGCACCTGAGGCCTCAAATCAAATGTGACAATTTTTATAATAACCAGTGCTAAGGTGTTCAGCTGAAAAAACTATCTCTGTAGACAGTTTGTCCCCACAAATGGAGTGGTTATTTGACTGGGTTCTTCCAATTTCCAGAGGAAGAACATTCTGCTTTGCTTATCAAGAAGCAACAATTTAATAAATAGCAGTTGGCTTGTATGTAGTGCCTTCATTATCTTTTACAATTCCATCTAAAATAATCTACACATGAAGCTAACAGAAAACGCTGCTGCATTATTTGATATCACACCTGATGTATCTGGCTCATGACTGAGCCTGTTCTGTGGCACCTGAAAACGTTACAATGGTTCTGAGGGGAAAATGTAGTTGTCACAATTTGTTATGAAATCACCACGTGTCTCATACTGCTGTTACAGCAACCGTGATAGGAGTAAAGGCAGTAAATATTTGTTAGCAAGTGTAGAGCAACACACAGTTACCAGCTTCCAGGAACACGATTAAAGAGGTGGAAGGTCACCACACAGTTCATCGGGATACCTCCCTGGTGCTTACTGTTTGTGCTCCTTCCTAAACTGCTGCAGTTACATTCAGCTATTCTTATTGCTGCCTTTACTTAAGGTCTTATAGCCATCAAGTATTAAGTATCCTCTACAGGCTCTGAATACAACACACAAGTTAACTATAGATAATATTTTTGGATGAAAGGTAATATAAAGGGAAAAACAGTACTTTTAAAATATTTTAATATGTTTAGCTATAAAGAATGCCAATTAAACACATCCATTTGTAACCTTTAGTTTCAAGGTTCTGCCCCAATAAGTTTTTAAGAACCCTGACACAGTATCATAGAGTATCTAGAAGTGGCAAGCTTAGAATTAACTTTTCCAAATGACTGCTGATTTTCAAATGAGAACAAGCGATATCTTCCTGGTATGTTGCTTTGGTACACATGCTTGCATTATTTGAACAAATTATCTCTGTAAATGGAATTGTACTGGAAATGAGAAAACAATGGTGTGCTCAGTCACTGGAGAGACACAGTTTAGATGATCGTCCTCTAGATAAACTGCATCAGCATAAAACTGGGAACTGTAATTTTGTGTCTGAGATGTTCTTGATTTGAATATATCGAACTATTTGTGCTCACTCCATTCCTCCATATTATTTCATTAATCACATAACAACCCTTCCACTCCTCCACTAAACATGCTAGCTCTAATTAGCTCTCTGCTACACAGATGTTTCTTCATTTAGATGTTCAGTGCCTAGCCAGGTGTCACCCTCACTTTCTCATGAATTTCAGTTTACATTACATCCCTTCGATGTCCTATCTGTGTGTGTCCTTTTGAATAACATCGATTGGGGATAGATATGAATGATAGATAGACATAGTGTCCACATTATCTACATTCGTTATACGCATGCAAATGTGAAGGATGAATATAAAACAGGAACGAAGGCAGTAGTGTAAACCCAGGAGGCTGGTGTGCATGCATCCCTGATTTCTGCAAGCCATGCTATTCCTACCAAAAATTCAAAGTATCAGTGACGAATCATTCTATTTCTTATCTCAAACAGCTCGGAAGCCAGTGAGAACATCATTCGATCTCTACGTTTTAATCAGAGAATCGTGGAGAATTCAGTAATTTGCAAACACTGCTGCTGTGCTTCTGTGTTCTTATGCAGCATGAAGTTTTAAAAGCATAATTCAAGCTGTAAGGAAGTGTTTAGTTATGACAGCAGAGAGTGTTGAAAAATGCATCGGAAACTTCCCTGGGAGGAAACGGTTTGTAAGAGGTTTTAGATTGTGCATTTCGTGTGCGTTGCAGCACCTGATGAATGCCTTTTTCTCAAAATAAAGACAGGTGGATTATTACGAAATTCTGATACACGTATGCGCTTTAAGAAGGAGCTCTCAAGTCCATGCGATCTCCGGGGAAGCTGCACGCCCGAACAACGGGGAGATGCGGTCCAGGGAGCGCGGGCGCTCAGGGCGGCGCGGGCCAGGGGGCGACGCCGACTGACGGGCACCGAGGGGAGCTGCGGAGAACCGCCGCCTTATTTACAACTTCTCACTTCGGCCGGGGTGGAAAATATTCCCTCCTTTAAAAAAAAACCCAAAACAAACAAACCGAAGCAGAAATGAGGCGAGCGGCTCTCCGCCGCTGCGAGGGGTAAGTACTCGGGCACGGACCCCTCCGCCTACCCCGGCCCTGCCCGGCCCGTCAGACGGCCGGCGTTGTCCCAGGGAAGGCGTCCCGGGGAAGGCGTCCCGGGGAAGGCGTCCCGGCCGCCGGCCGAAGTTGTCGCCGGCCACGGAGAGAAGGAGCACTGCGTCCCTATTCGAGACCCCGTCCCCGCCGGCCGGACCCCGGCGCCGCCCCAAGGGCGCCGAGCGCGGAGCTCCCCGAGCCGCCGCCCCCTCCCCGCGGCG
>VZTH01011468.1:106281-209912 GCA_013397815.1 Aleadryas rufinucha | reverse complement strand
CGCCGGGCTGCCCTGCACGCACCTCCACGTCCCCACGCCGCGCCGCTACAAGCGCCCGGGGCTGCCCCGCGCCACCGAGCAGCGCAACGCCGGCCTGGCCTGGCTGCGGCAGCGGCACCAGCACCTGCCGCCCCCGCAGCCCGGGGGGCTTTTCTTCGCCGACGATGACAACACCTACAGCCTGGAGCTGTTCCAGGAGGTGCGTGCGGGATGGGGGGGTGCGCGGCCGCCACGCTCTACCGCTTCTCGCAGCGTCCCCGCTCCCCGCCGCTCCCAGCCTCCCCTCAGGCTCTGCCGTTTCCCCTCCTCAGGCTCCCGCGCGGGGCTGTGCCCTATTCCCGCTCTGCGGCGCGCTCGGTGCCCCTTACCCAAAAACTCCGGGCACGGGGGAGTCCAGCCCGCTCCCCGCCCGGAGACCTTGCAGCGCCCGTCCCTCACCCGGGCTCCCTGGCTGCCTCTGTGTGACCACCGCTCTCTTGATTTTAAGTTTTCTTTTTCCTCCCTTCCGTACTCCCTCAACTTTTTACTGCTTTTTTTCTCACTTTCCTGCCGAGCACGGCAAGTTGAAGGTTTATATAAGGCATCCTGTGTTTTTTGTTAAAAATCGGTTGAAAAGTGCTCTTTGATAGTTGCTTTTTCAGGCTGCGTCCCTCTCCCTGTAGGGCAAACTCGCATCAGGGAGTCGCCATCCTTCACAGTTTTTTCCTTGGCGCTAATGAATTAATCCAGAGCCGGCTTCTTCACGTGGAGATGCCTTTTTGAAGCCTTTCGCTCTTAAAAGCAGCAAATCGTTTGTGTAACGACTTGAACACCCTTTCAAGTCTCTTTTGTGAAGGGACCTGTTTTTGTCTATTGCCTCCCCTTGGTGAAGGGCTTTGTTTCATTTTGGTGGGAACTGGCAAGTGCTCGGGGAAGAGGGTATCCAGCTTTCTTTCCGGGTTCCCCTGTCAGGAAGGAGGGTGTTTAATAACTGGACATAAAACAGTAGAAGAAAGATCATATACGTCTTCTGTGACAGCTGGGAGAGTAACCTTGGCAGGGAAATGAGGGAGGGAAACAGAAAAGTAAGTTGGCAGCACAGGACTTCAGACATGCTGCGGTCTGTATGTTCTGCTGCTGGACAGAACTGTAGCTCGAGGTGTGCACCCATCCCCTGCCGCTGGCTGCCGAGCAGAGCTCTTCCTCGCGTGCTTTACAGTCAGTGAGCTAAAGTGAGCGTGATACGCAGAAATGTGAGCACACGCATTTCTCTAGAGAAAGCTGGTTTAGAAATGCTTAGGTTCGTTTGTGTTTAGGTTCATAATGCATCCCTTTCCATTTCCAGTGTGTGTGGGCAGATGCAGGGTCCGTATTCAGCAGGGATGCCCTACTTCTTTTGCCCACTTGGCATTCAGCATTGAAACTGCTACTTTAAGGACCTTTGCCTAGAGGCTAAACCTTTGTTGCAATTGATTTTTAAAAATTCTGGTAGCTGTGCTCAGTGCATTATAATGTGGAGCAATTCCACATACCCGTCTTTGATGTTATGGGAATGCTCACGTGTGTGTTTGTAGAAATAAGGCTAATTTGACTGAATCTTAGGGAGTCTGTTAATTGAAACAGAAAATACACTTTGGCACAATGAGTAATGTGGGGCAAAAGATATTTGGAGACAAATACCAACTGTTTGTTTGTTTGTGGTTTTTTGTTTTTTTGTTGTTGAGTACCAACATTAGGGACAAGCTAAAGGAACAGTATTGGCAGGCATTTCTTTTGAGTGCTCCACAGCTACTGAAATGGAGTCCAGTCACATTTATTCTTTTAATTTCTATCATTATTCTACTAATTGCTGTGAATTATGAAACAGAAAGGTACTAATTACCTCTCTAATTAGCTAGGAAATCAGGAAAGCAAAGGGATAAAGCTGTCCAAAGGGTTAACCTTGAAAATTGCAAGCACAAGAGGCAACCTGTGTTTCCTCTTGCTAACAAGAATTGTAACCTCCAGCATGAGCCTCTGCAACCCTAAGCCTTCCCTTTCCCCCGAGTTCAGCTGCTGGGAAAGAGCTGTTTGTCCTGAGCCTGGTGTTCGCAGGCAGACACACATGCATGGGTGAGTTTTCCCTGAGAAATGGGGTGCTTGGAAAGCTCAGTTATAGGAGCAGAAAAGGAGCTTTTCCTTCAGTTGCCACTGCAAGTTCCTGTGACTGTTTTTTGGGGTCACTAAGGAGCTGTTGGCAGGGTCTCTGGGATGCCACTGGTGGTAACACGGGGAATGCCTTGCTGACCTGGCAAAGTTATTGGAAGTCCATTGGAAGCTTTGCCAACGGGCTGCGCCTTTATGTGTGGGAGGTTACATTTAGAGGGAGCCAGGAGCCTGATTTTCCAGTCGAAGCACTGCTAGAGGGCTGGTTGCTTTTTGACTCAATAAAAGAAAATCTATGTATTCATGGGTTCTGGCTTGACAGCTCTGTGGTAAATCCTGATCTCTCCTTCAGGAATTGATTGATTTATGAGTGTAAATTATACTTGTCTTCTCCAAGCATGAAGAGAACAGCTTCAGCATGCATTGTTTGCAGATGAAATCTGGTAGTAATTCCTGTTGAGAAAATGGTAGTAACTATACCTGAGAGGGAGTATTTTCAGTTTGTTGCCCCACCAGGAACAATTCTCCAGACTTGCAATTGCTTAATCCCAAAGGAGGTCTGATAAACTTTTTGTTTGCTCATTAGGAGGGAGTAGTTTAAATGTCGGAGGATGACACAGGAGCTCTGAATTCTCATCCTGCCACCATCCTGTGCTGGCTGTGTGACTTTCAGCATGTCACTGACATGGGCACAGGGGCAGGTAGGCCCCACAGTGCCAGCAGCACTGTGTGCAAGCAGGTGTGTGCATTTGCTGGCTTATGGAATAGCAGGTCTGTCCTCTTTGTCATGGCTTGCTTCTGACCAAAGCTGGTTTCAGTAGAAGCAGTGAGGGCTTGGGGAGGTGGGAACCAAGGCTGGTTAGGACTGCAAAGCCAGCATGAGAGAAACATTTGCGTTAGGGATGTGTTTTGCTCAGAGGTCAAACAAGCGGGACTGCGGAGCAGAAGGCGAGCAAGGGAGCTGCACATCGGTGAAGGACTGTGTTTGAGGCAGCACTTATGCTGTGGGTTTCCCTAGTGTCCTTACAGAAGATGGAGCCTTTTAACAAAGCAAGATCAGCAAAGGTTTTACTGTGAGTTGTAGTGTATAAACCATGAGGCCATGATCAAAAAGGAGCATGCTTTGACATGAAATGCCATGGGATACTTCTGAGAGCTTTTGATGTAGAAATTCTAATCTCTGTTCAAAATACTTGTGCCTGGTGCTTATAGGAATGAGTACTTTGTATCTGATGTGGATTGAGCTGGGCCCTGTAGACCTAGGCAGAGAGTGTTTCATGGAAGTCAGGAAAAAAACCCCCAGCTTACAGAAGTCTGGAAAATGTCACCTTCTGTAGTAAATCTGGAACCATTGGGCACTGTTTATAATTATCTTTTTTCCTGAGATCTACGATGGCATGTGGGTGGATAGGTCAGTTTTTGACTGGCAAAACTATGTTCTCAAATTCAAACTGGGCAGGTTTAAGCAGGCTTAGTTGTCCTTTCTAGAATAAGGTGGAGAGCCTGGTTTGTCTTTCTGCTGCTACAGCACTGGATCAGTTTAGCATTTTGTTAGGAAAGGTTCACCTTCCATGGAAAGGCTGCAGGGAAAGAACCAATCTGTGATTGTTCTTTCACCCAAATTCAGTGATTGTGAAATTCTTTAGAGTACTAAGCAGGGCTGCAGCAATGATGGAAGAAATACCTCCAGGAGCAGAGGTGTGGCTTTTAAGTTATTCTCAACTCTTTCTGCTTGAAAGTGTAGTGGTGGTCAGGTGAAAACTCATGCTTTTACTTTAATGCTTGTGGTTCTGGAATATTGTATTTTGTCATTTATTATTTTGGGATCCAGACTTCAGAAACAATTTATGTATTTTCTGCCCAGGTATGATCTGTTCATCTGGAGGTGTCCTTCTGCAACTCTCCATCAAAAACAAGTCTGCTTTCTGAAAATATCTGTTATGCTAAAAGTCTGCCTGCATTCATAAAAAAGCCACTGAGAAGCCTGAAATCCCAACTATTATATTTAAGATGTTTTACAAATGTTTCTACATGACTCACCATAGCTTCTATTTTTTACCACAAGCTGTTCATTTTGGAGTGACTCTCTTATAGTTTCTGGTGCATTTGTGCTTCGTCTTATTCCTGAATGCAAGTTATTGTAATATTGTGACTGATGCCTAGCAACTGCCGATTTCACATTTTTAAACTTCCAGAGAAGAAAACCTTAGATCAATCTGTCGTTCCACCTTCACAAAGAGATTTTAAAAATGGGATTAACCTAAGCACTGGAAACTGAAGATAGACAGCTAAGTTCCACTTCCCTTAACTTCACATAATTAATGTGTTTCTTTGTCTCAGGCATTTTCTCCGCTCTTTCCGTATTTTGAGTAGTTGGCCAAAGGCCATCCCTTCCTTGGTCCATGTTTGGATATATATGGAAATTGGAGGAATTAGTATTGGAGATCCACTCTGTTGCTGATTGTGCAGACTGTCCTGAAACATTTGAAGGTGAGGGGTGAGCAGATTAAGGAGTACAAGAAGAGGCGTAAAGGTCTTCAGTATCTGTCTGAAAGTGAGCTTGCTGCATTCAAAAATGCACTGAGTTTTAGAGATTCCTGTTTAGGTTTCTTCTGTCACCTTTGCTTGTATTTTGTTCAGACACCTAAACTGAAATATATTTGAAATTAAAATGCTTGAATCTAAAACTGTGTTTTCCCTCCCCACCACTGCCAGGCTTCTGTTTGTCGGTGCCCAGAATTTCAGGGCAATGTTTGCTGGGTGCCTAGAGCATGCAAGTGTGGCAAATTCCACTGCCTTGTCTGAGTGCAAGGAGAGCATTTGCAGACTGGGTCTCCTTAGAGAAATCCACACTCTAAGGTGTGATCTGAATACAGCCTTGCAGCATGGAATTCAGAGTAAATCACAGCCCTAATTCTCATTTCTAAGGGGTAAAAAAACCCAGCCCAAACTTCAGTAGCTTAGCAGTTAGTCCTATTGCCCACTGAGTTGCGGACCAGAATTCAATTTGCTGTAGCTGTTGCCTGCACAAGAGTGCCCTGAATATGATGGTAGATTTGAAGCTGGCAAGGAGCTATGAGGACACAGAGCTTATCATCCTCTCCTTTAGCTGAGGTAGTCTTTACAGGTAGCTCAAGACTCAAAGAGCCACAGATTCAGACTGAAAGAACTTCCTTGTGTCCCTGCCCTTTCCTATCAAAAGGCATGTATGAAGGTGGCAGATATTCTAGTGGCCAGCCATTTCAGTAGCCTAAAAAAAGAATTCCTTGCTATTAAAAACAGAACAGAAATACTTGCAGGCATTGCATGTCACACAGGCTTCAGTTCTCCTGTGATCATCTTTGTAAAATATTTTGAGGGGAACTCAAAAAATGCATTATAGAAGAGGTGAATATTTACTATTTATTCCAGCTTTGACTAGGGAAGGGTTAGTGTTCCTTCGATAACACTTACATAACTGTCTTAATCTTTATATACTATATTAAGTTAACATCTGTGTATTTTTTAATGGATATATTTATGCAAAAGATTTAAAAGTAGTATAAGTGAATCTCTTTATCTTTGAAAACATGAAAATCTTTTGTTATATTTCTTGGAATTGGTTGGAAAAATCAGATTTTTTGCAATGGTCTTAAAAATAACATTCAGTAGTCTAGATAGAATTAAATATTAGCTGGCAGTCATTAGTTATTTTCTTCAGAATAAAAAGTGATCCAAATATGACTTAGCAGTGCATTAAATACCTTTCTAGTATATAAATGATTTAGGAGTACATGACAGATTTTAAATGCACACTGACATTTTTCTTCCACATAGACATGTAATACCTATCCGAAAGAGGCTGGCTTAGAAAAGACAGGCAGAGAATGAAATAGCTTGAGCATGAGAGGAAACAGTGACAAAAAAAAAAAGGGTGGGGGCTATTTGAAACAGGTTTATTGGAGAGATGTTTGGTTACAAAGTACCAAGTACTCTCTGTTTCTGCACTGACAGCAGTGATCTTACCTGTGAAACTGATACTGTGACTGTGAAATTAATTACACAGGGTCAGCAGCTCTTCAGAGGTACAGCGAACACAACCCCGTAGAAGGAGACAACCCGTAAACAGAAGGGCCCAGAAGTAAAACGAATAGCAAATGTTTTGGAAGTTGTCCCAGTCCACAGAAATTGGCTCCTAACTTCTTTTGTTAAATTTGGTACAGTTTTCTTCTGTAGGGAAGCAATATTGACATTTGTGCCCAAGGATGCTGATATAATTTAGAAACATTAATCATTGTGCCTTATATATAAAATGTTGCTGGAGAAAAGGGGGAATTAATCTATCCTCCCTCTGTAATGTAGATTGTGTACAAATCAGCAGAGGAGGTTTAAAGCAGATGCTTGGAAAGAAAGCTTTCCAGTAGGCAGGATGGTGAAGCAGATCACCTTGAGAGCTGCAGAGGAGGCTAGATCAATGAATGACAATTTTTTTGATTTGTAGACCCCTTCTACAAGTGTTCCCATGGAGAATACCCTTTACAGTCAAATTTGCTAACAACAAATTTGCCTTTTGAAGTTCCTAACCCCTAAGCCTCACAGTTCCTGAACCACAAAAGCCACAGGCACAGGTTTTCTATGCCTCAGTACCTCTGTTGAAGTGATGGGAAGTGGGGGCAGGAGCTCTGTCCAAAGCCTCAGTAAACAGGCATAGCATCCCTGCTGAGTTGTCTGGCTGAGTCGTAGTGCTCTCACATGAGTTTTGCTGAAGCAGAATTTGTCTTTAAATGGCTTGTGAGTAATGCAGAGAACTGTGTGAGAACTGATAGGGAACCTGGCTGTGCTTATGCTTTAACCCATAAAATTTTCTGCTGAGGAAGTGTTGTAGTGAAGGAACTCTAGCTCCTGTCTTTGGTAATAATAAAGTGGAATTTTGCATAGAAATCTGCTGGAGTATCACTGGGATGGGCAAGAGTATGTGGTAGGATGGTGAGCCTGGATGTGAACCTGTAGCCTGACCAAGACAGACCACAAATCACAGAGGGGTTGAAATGATGGGGAGAAAAAAGCTTACCAGGTGTGGCAGCACGTTTGCCGTCGCAGAGGGTTTTGAATCCCAAATAGAAACACGTTGACATCAAACTGAAAAACACTAGGATGGTTGTTCCAGCGTGGAAGCCTTTTCCCTGCAGGAAGTACGACCATGTTTCCTTTTCTCTGTCATTTGCCTTCATTCCCCTTGGGCTTCTATATTTTGTTACTGGCTTGGTATCTTCCCTATCCATCAGTCCAGCGCATCCCATTAAGCAGCTTTTCTTGATTGACTAATGAGATGTTAAATTTAGCAATGCTTTTATCGCTGTCTTTTATTGCTCAGCTCCATTTCCTGCATTTTCACTTGCTATTCTTCAGTGATTACTCCGTTGTTACTGTATTTACTGTTACATGTCCATCGCCTCACTGGCATTTCTTTGGTCAGTTGTTACTCGTCTCTCGTGTCATTTCCTTGCCCACTCCATTCCAATTCTCCTCCCCCTCCTACTTCATTCACAATTGTTCTACCATCCTCCCCCTCCCAGTACAGCACTCTCCTCCTATGCCCAAGACCCCCTTTCATAAATAGAAGGCAAAAGCAATTCTACCTCAAGAGAGCTGTCCAAGCCAGGCAGGACGAATCCTGCCAGTGGGGTCCTATCTCTGCTCATTAACTACAGAAGTCTAACTAGGACAGAGCAGATGCTTAACTTGCAGAGAGTGAAGTGTAAGTAAGATGAATACCATTTGTGTAAGCTACCAGGACTTAAAATGCTGAGTGTTAACACAGCGTGTGCTGCCGCTGTCATTACAATGACAGAAGAGTCATTTAGGAAGCTGTTTGTAAGTCCTAGGGGTTTTGGCAGTTGTTTAACCCACGGCACTAAAGCTATTCAGAATTAACACATTTTTGAATCACTTTTTTGTGTCCCAGTGATTAGTAGCATAAAATTCCAGGTGCAAGCTGGCCTTTTAATCCAAATAATAGCTTTTTCCCCATCGTACATAAATACAGCCTTCACGTATCAGTATGTTAACTGCAGTAATGCTATTCTCAGAAGATTAAAAGAAATATTCCTACTTTCATCTGCCTAGCATATCCCAAGGCTGTGAGGTATTTCAGAATTAGCATAAATACTGGTCTAGATGTGCTCTTTCAGCTTTTACTTAAAGGAATTGCTGTATTCTTATTTTGTTCTTCAAAAACATAACCTGTGAGAATAAAGTAACCCAAGGACAAAAGTAAGAGCTCTGTAAGGGGTTACTTGCTTCTGATGTGTGGTGCCTTTACTGACATAACTCATAGGCACTGAGATTGACCCAAGATTATGAATTTAAAACTTCTTGGGTCATTTCATGCTGGTTTTATGAGGTCAGTGAGATGTTTTTCATTGACAAGGTTTTCCAACACACTGTGTATCACAGAGTATTAATGTAAATCTGTCTGGTTCTGCCAGCATAAGTGCTGAGGCCACTATTGACCCAGTTCAGAAGCCCTGTGTAACCTGGTTTATTTTGCGGCACAGCTGCCCAAACTTTTACTGTGCATACAGGCAGGGCATGGGTGCACTGTGCTCTGGCCACTCTCTTGCAGTCAGAGTGTGCCTGCCCTTGTCTTGTGGCATTTTGAGTTTAAGTGCAGACAGTTGGCACAGGGTGGCCAGAGTGCTGCAATTCTGAACACTGATAATTTGTTCAGGTATTCACACCCTCCAGGAGGTATTAATGGCACCATCTCTGTTTATCCTGTGGTATTTACCCATATAGCACAGTTGGGTGTATGTGGCTTGATGGTGCTCTTGAAGACTTTTTTGGAACTTACCTGTGTAGACATGCCCAACAGGATGATTCCCTGTGTCCATGTCTGGTATGTTTAGATGTTAATGTAAATATGCTGTTAGCAAAATAAGCAAAAGACATGTGTCAATAAAACCAGAGCTAAAATATCTTCATGAGGAGGTTTGGCTGATGTCCATATCCAAATAGCTAATTGCTAACTCTGCATTTCCTCCATGGAGGAGTGGCAGAGATTGGAAAGTTAAACTTAAGCAGGGAGAACAGTTGCAGGTAAATATGTTTATCAATAACCTTAGAAAGATTCATGGCAGTCTCTCACTGGCAATTAACCAGGCAATGGCTTGGACAGAATCTTTATCACAAGAATTCCCTGTATTGCCAGCTGAATACATACCCTGCTCTTATGCACTATGGGCTGCTGCTACTGAGATGTTCTGCTTGCTACAACAGTTATTAGGGTGGAAGAGAGGAATTTTTGATAAACAAATTTGAAGATACACACATAATTGGAGGGAGAGAAGGTGCACGTCTCTCTTCTGTGTGTGTCTACATTTTTGTGGATTTTTAAATGTGTATTTTATACCTTCCCTATGTGAAAGTTCTAAGAATCTGCTGATGTTTCTAGCTTAGAAATGTGAACCACGCTGACGTGATGTCTTTGTTTTTTCTGGTGCAACTCCTGTGAGTCTTGATGATATGCATGATAAATCTTTCACCTTGGCAGAGAGAGAGGGAAGTGTTTAATATTTAACCAAGGTTGTCTTTTACTCCAGCATCCATTGATAGGGGACTGCAGTTACAAATATGTAAAACTGTGTTTATTTTTGCTGAGAGGAGTGCTTGGAAGGAAGAAGGGATAACCTTTCCCTAAGGACTAAGTTTCAATTACAACAAAGGATGAGACTGTTGAGAATAGATCAAATTAAGCCCACGTTACACTGAAATAGTTTAATACTTGTTTAAATAGAACCATATTTAAAGCACAGTAGTTAGAACAGTGGCTTTTGAACCAAAGTGGTTAAATTGTGCAAGTTTCTGTGTCTGTGCATTTGCCTGCTCAAGTTCTCACGCCAGACTGTCTGATTTTCCCACGGGGAACAGTGTGTCAAGGTTTGTGTCATATTATCTCCTGTTTACTGAACAAAATGGACCACTGAACCAGTTATCTGAAGTCACTGAATCAGACTCATAATCTTTAAGGTTGGAAAAGACCTCCAAGATCGAGTCCAACCTTTGCCTGAACACCACATCAATTAAACCGTAGCACTAAGTGCCACATCCAGTTTATTGAACACTCCCAGGGATGGTCACTCCATCACTTCTCTGGGCAGCCCATTCCAATGCCTGACAACCCTTTCAGCGAAGAATTTTTTCCTGATGCCAACCTGAACCTCCTCTTGGCATAGCCTGAGGCTGTTTCCTAATGTTACCTGGGAGAAGAGGCCAACCCCCACCTGGCTCCAACCTCCTGTCAGGCAGTTGTAGAGTGGTAAGTTCCCCCCCCGGGCTTTCTTTCCTCCAGGCTAAACACCCCAAACTCCCTCAGTTGCTCCTTATAAGATTCACTTTCCAGACCCTTCCCCAGCTTTGTTGCCTTTCTCCGGACACATTCCAGCACCTCAGCACCCTTCTTGAAGTGACTCCCAGTCATGCACGCTTCTTGCTACAGTCATTTTTTCATACCTATAGCCTCCTCTACGTTAGGTAAGGATCACATTTCCAGTTTTACATTTAGTTAATTTACACCACTGGGAAAAACTGCTGCTGGTGATAGTAAGCATCCTGCCTGGCCTGCTTTTTGTCCTTCTCAGAAATTTAGCAGAGCTTTTAAAGGGAAAATACAGAAGTTAAAAAGACTTAGCCCTAGCAATCGTTTTTCATGAATCCTTAATAGATCTGAGCTGCATCTCAGGTCTGCTGCTGGTAGGAAAGAGTTGTGTGTCATAACTTCCTCTGTTCAATACATTTTTAACAAGTCCCAAACTAATTTTACTTGTCCTAGTGAAGTGTGTATTAATGATTATTATAATATTTTCTCTCACTGGGTTTCTACAGTATCTCAGCAAGCTATAGAAATAAGCCCACTGCCAGAATGCTGTAGTCTTGAGGATAAAAAAGATCTACTATGCCTTCTAAAATCCAAACAAACAAGAAAAAACCCCGTTTTTTCACAGCTTTAAAAAATTTTGGTATAAAAGATATTATGAATAGGGTATTTAAAGTACAGTTGAGATGCCTATGGACTGAAGAGCTAGAGATTTCACAGAAAATGAGTGGGCACATGCAGCTGTCAAATACTTACTGCTGTTGGGCTGCAATCTGTAAGCCAAAATTGCCTTTGAATTCCTAGATGATGATTCATGTGGGTTTCTACCAGCACTCACAGGAAGCCTGCAGGGAGCACGTGCGTGCTGCCAGTGACGCTGTGCTGCCTCTTGCAGATGCGGACGACGCGCAAGGTGTCGGTGTGGCCCGTGGGCCTGGTGGGAGGCCGGCGCTACGAGCGCCCGGTCGTGGAGAACGGCAAGGTCGTCGGCTGGTACACGGGCTGGAGAGCTGACAGGCCCTTTGCTATTGACATGGCAGGTGGGGATCATTTACGATACATGAATGTTTCCATTTCTCCGTTTAAGCAGCTTCTTAAACTCTGGAAGTGCCGGCACAGCGTGCAGCCCTTTGGCACTAACAATCCTGAAAGTCTAAGCTTCTACATCTACGTCTAATTAATTTTCTGCTTGGTGGTATCTGATCTTACTTTAATTTGTTTTTATTTTTATGTGGCAACTTGGCTTTTATGTTGTATGAATAGTTTGCCTGCAACAAGTTAATTGTAAATTAATTCATCCAAGCAATTTCTTGCAAGGAGTCTCTGCCTGTCATTTTATCATCAATCTCAACCAGGCAGTATAAATGCAGACCTTCTTAGACCTCATGTTGTAAAATGCTACTTTATCATGAAATGATTCATTTTGCATTGGTTATTTGGAATGACAGTGATAACTGTAGATGGCTATAGTCTGAAACACTGGGCTTAGGGGAAAAATCACTGACAGCTGTCGCCTGGTAGATGAAGGCAGAAAAGCTTCAAAATGGATCTAATCAATCTTCTGCAGTGAAGTTTGCACACCACAAAGCTCTGTCTTGCTGACAGTCCATGCTTAGACAATCTTTTGTATATATTCACAACTGCCACATGAATCACCATGGTGCACAGGTCCAATTTCTGACAGCAAATGGTTTCCCAGCAAATGCTACGGTATTTGCAGTTAGACATCTTCTGTATTCAGGAGGGAAGGGGAAAAGTAGGAATACAAGGGCAAGAATGGGGTAGAAATAGCCACCTTTTTTTTTATTCTGATACCCTTATGTTTTGGGACAGGGAAAAGGACAGTGTACAGTTCTTTCTCATCTTAACAGAGTACTGTTACATTAATTGAAATGTTTGATTAAAATATGTACAGTATTTACAGTCCCACTGGTTAAAAAGAGTAAATAAAGGAGGACTAATAGTTGTTAACACCTCAAAGACAAAAAAGTTAACAAGTGAATTTTTCTGTACTGTAGAGGCATTTCAAGTCAATAGTACCACCTGGCATAAAAATTATTATTTGGGTGTTTAAAGGCATTCCTCAGGGGTGAAGTAGGTATTCAATGCCCAAAACCATGCAGCATGTCGAGGACTGCAGCTATGCAGTTTAACAGTCCCTGCCTGTGGATTTACAGATACATATGGATACTGTGCTCTACAAGGGATTACTGATGGCATTATAAAGGTGAGAACGTGGCTCATAATTCATTAGCAGCAGGCAGAAAGCCATTACACAACATCAGCCAAGGGACGCTAACTCAGACGTGAAGAGATACATCTGATAATGTTTACCTTGCAGATGCTGGCTGAATCACTGGCATGAGGGAAAAGCAGCTCCATTAGGAGCATTACCTGCTTGTGCTTTGACCAAAGTCATGTAAGGGAGGGTCATAGAGACAAAAAAAACCCCCAAAACATTTAGAGTACAGGAAGTTATTGCAGATCCACAGAGTTACTACTTTGTGAGAGAACTTTTATTAGTCTTTAAAAAGTACCGAAGAAATTAAATTTCATTTTTAATTTCAGCAAGAAGAGAAATGGATCCAGTGTAGACTGCTAGAAAAATGATAAGAAATTTTCATCTTCATTCCCCTCAGGAATACAGTGGAAGGGCACAAACAGAATAGAACTGCGAATCCAGAACTCCATAGGTGTCTGACCAGGTGCAGTCTACAGGATGTGTGTCAACATGCAGTTTCCTACCCTTGCCCCTCTCTCTCAGCTTCCCAACACAGCTCCAGGGACTTGGAGGACTTGCTACCAAACCTAAGTCCATGCTGTAGTCCACCGCTGGCATTTTTCCATCTGCTGTACCAAATATACAAGTGACTTGGGTTATACTGGATGCTGCATATAAGGAAGATCAAGGATCTCTTAAAAAATCTGCCATGAAAAAGTATAGGTGCATGTAGTAATATCGATATAGAGACGTATCAGCTGTCTACAGTTAATGCTCTGTGCTCACGTCCCAATGCACTGGGGTAAGGAGGCTCCCTTTGGTTTATTGAACGATCTTTCATAGTGATTTTCACAAGTATTTGATCATGAGGCTGGGTATGAACAGTGATGGCTTAAAAGGTTTGGGATCACTGATTTAACTTGTGGCTGTCCAGAGGAAGCACATCCTTGACTTTAGGCACATAAACTTCTTATTCTAGACTGCAAAATACAAAGCCAAATTCAAATTACTGCAAGTGGAGACAGAGCCTGCTGATTTCACTGGGCTCAAAGACCCTAGCTGGCCAACCTCCCCAGATTCTTTGAAACACATTTGCACACGGCAATCACTTTAGGTCAGTTCATAAAACATTGGTAATTTATTTTGAGAAATTTGTGGCTGACACTGCTATTCTCCAGTGCTAAACTGGATTCAGAAAGCAGAGTAGCTATTTCCAGTGCTGCTTCTTGCCTGGCAGCTGACACACCATATGAATTAGTTCAGGTATTTCCAAAGTTCTGCTTCAGTTTTAACTGGAGGCAGGTTCTAGAGTTTGACCTGCTTACTCCTGGAGAAGAAAAGTGAGAGAGAAGGTGGAAAAACACTGATTCTGAGGTAAGGCACTGTGTTATTTCGTATGGATCTGATTTCAAGTTTTCTATATTAAATGTCGTTGTTTTACTTCTGGCTTATTCCCAGAGCCAGAATTCTGGATCACCCATGAAAAAAGGTTAGATTGTGATTCTCCTAATGTGAAGGTTGTTCAAGAAGGCAGATGCTTGCTTTGCATTAGTGTTCCAGCAGCTACTTCAGTCACAGAGATTAATATGTGACTGTAAATCACTGGGCCAGCAGATTTTGAACTTGGGGTCAAGCAGATTCTGGACTTGAGCTCATCCACTGTGCCCTACGCACCTCTGCTAGGGTCTGAGCAACCACCCTTTTTTATTACTGTTTTTTTAGATTTTTCTATAGTCATGAGATCTTCAGTACATCTCATCTTTCTTAGGGTTCCCTGAGCAAAAAGCCAGTCTATTCATGCAAAATATGGCACATTTTGACTGAATCTAAAAGAGCCACTGCTGGAAGTCACAAACAAAAAATTTTTGAGTGGCTATGGCAGCCTGCACACTCAAACTGCCCCCCCAAAACACCAACCTCCCCTCCCATCCAAGGCTAAATACTATTTTAAACACTGAGTTTATAATCAAGTGCCTCTTTCATGGTGAATCCTATGTCAGCAGATGCCTTTGTTCTGAACTACAAAAACTCCTGGTTAGGCATCTCTGCCTTACTGCAACCCAGAAAGTGCACCACAGGGAGAACAGAACTTGAAAGCCACAGAGCCCAAGCCAAAGGTGGGAACTTGATGTCTGTGGAAACTAGCACGTTTCAACATCAGCACTGAACATCAGCATTTATACACTCCAGAAATGACAAACACTCAAGTTTCCAGCTTGCCTTCAGCTACTATCCTATCTAGAACATCCAGGAAGCAATGGCATTTAGCATGGCAACAAAATCTTTAAACCCTGGCTCAAGTTTAAATGGATGAAGAAAAATGGTTCTGCCTTTTAACAAAAGCCATTGATCTACCACAAGTCAAGGTGTGAATTAACAGAAACAGCTTATGTTGAAAGAAGAACAGATGTAGTATCTGCTATGTCTCCCAGGTATCTTGTCCTCCAGCAAATGAATTCCTATCTAGGTGGCTCTTCAGCCAAATAGATTTAATTTACAACTTTGCATTAAACACCAAAAAACACCCGAAACACCTCTTCATATTCCAGCTATGAAATTGTCTTGTGGCATTTCACATGAAGTTAAGCCCAATATGACCTTGTAGGAATAATGATTAAGTAAAATAACTGTATGCATGTAAGCACTGTTCCGTTATGCTACACTGGAGACAGTAATCCCAGATTAATCCCTGTTTAGTGATAGAATTCAAAACAACAGTGTCTTTTCATCTATTAGCACAGGATCATTATCTACTGAGAGAAATAATTACTGCCAGTCTGGTCAAAACCTGAGATGTCTCTTCTCTTTCTGACACTGGAATGACACATCTGATAATGTCAACTGAGAGTTGTCAATAGAAAGTGGTTTTCTCTCAAGTCCATCTTACAAAATGTCATACATGTGAAATTAAAGCAGTTATAAAGCATAGCTGAAGAACTAGAGAGCCAGGAGATAAGTCTCCTTGAATTCTTTTATCTCTTTAACTTCCTGCATTATTGGATTCTTTTAACAAACAAAGACTGCATGGACCCTGGCCAAGGAAACAAACCTCAGGCAGGTCAGTGCATAGTAGTCTATATCCTTGCCACCTGCAACACTCAGTTTATAATTTACCTTTTACTTGATGCCTGAGTTTTGACAGCACCCTCAAATGACAATTTGCAATAGCATGGTAGCAAGGGCACGTGTCACATACAGGGGCCATGGCCCACTTGAGCATCTGTGTACAAGAGAAATCCACCCTCAGAACTCAATGCAATTTTCTCAACAGAGGAGCAAGCCTTGCAACAAGAGAATTTATGAGGAATTAATGTATGGATAAGTATAGGCTATGGGTCCAGGGAGGCACACTGACCCTGCAGAGATAAACAGTGGAAAATCTGTGTCTCTTCTGCTTAGAATGGGATTCTTTCTGTGCACTCAAATCTAGGACACTAATTTTGATGTTTACTTCATTTTCTTCTTTATGCATGGGCAGCTTGAATCTTAAACATATTTGAAAAGAAAGAGCAGCTCATACAGCTGATCAGGGTTCCAAAAATGCCTTCCCATGCAAAAGAATTTTTTTTTGTGCCCCAAATTATTAAAGCCCAGTTGCATCCAAAATTTATAGTTTGTTTCATCTGAGGAAAAACCCCCAACAAAACCTAACTAAAACCATTGAACTGAAGCAGACCATTTTGTTCATCAGTACTAAGTCTCTGGTCCCCTTTCAAGGTGGTCCAGCAAGCTGGCTGTACATACTGTCTCTAGCTGAGGGAGTTTAAACTCCCACCCTCAGCTCTTCCCAAATGACTACACTTGGCTACTAAGAGCTCTGGGATAGAGCCCACTTTGTGCTCCATCATGGCCAGGCTACAGGCAGTAAGAAGAAAGACTTGCTCTGCAGGGTGTGGGTAAGCCCTGTCTATCCAGACACCTATTCTCTACCTCAGGAAGGATAGGATGTATAAAGCTACATAGAAAATACAACGTGTAAATGTTTTCTGTGTCCATCAGTGAACCGGGACCTCAGTTTACATCCAACCCATAGTCTTCATTAGGGTCCAATCCTTACTGAAAACTAAACAAACTTTCTGGTGTCTTCCTTTGCTTTCCTACAAGCAAGAGCATGATAAAGTGGTTTCAGTGTGCCTTTCTTTACATGTGATGTAGTAATTACTTCCTTATATCTTCCTCTTCAAAAGGCTCTCATAAAAGTCACAGATACTTTCAAGGAAAATATAGTAACAAGACATTTCTACTAAAAAAGGGGTCAGAATGACATTGAGTTATAGAAAGTTATGCTCAGTTTTAAATTGATAAAATTTTAATGCTGGCTTTAGAATTAAATGTTTTTGGAGTTTTCCAGAACTGATGTCAAAACTGTTACTACTTATGTCATAAAGGGACAGCTAGAACCATTCTGAGCTGATGAAGAAAGAATTTCTTTGGTAGGCTTGGCAATCAGACAAAATAAATTAGTTACAAATGTGATTTTTCTTTACAAGTCTATCAGTGGAGTTTTTGAGTCATAGTTAAAAAAGCATACATATGACTGGGCATTGGTGAAGGAAAATGGGAGAGTTCTATAAATAATGGCAAACTGGAGATTCATGTGAGCTTCTTCAGAGAGGGTGAGTTTGCTCAAACCAGTGATTTCTCAGTTTGCAGTCTCCCTTTGAGGGACCTGGTGCATGTTGGTAGAGAAAAGAATTGCAGAGAGGTGTCTTTGCACTGAACAAGTCCTTTGAGCTGTGCTGTGGCAGGCTCAGATCAGCTAAGACTGCCTGGCAGACCATCGGTGCTACAAGTCATTCCCAAGGCAGAGCATAAGTATGACTTGTCTTTCCTCAACAAGCATGTTAAAACTCTACAGGCTAAAACTATCTAAATATCACAGTTGTAACATATTTTAACCTTTTTTCTGACTCTCACCTTGAAGTGTAGAATGGTTTGTACAGTATAAATGCTATACATTTTATTTTACTTATAATTCAGTTTTATTTCTTAATTGAAAGTAGAAAGGAAGAATAGCCCAAGATCTTAGCAACACCTGACTTTTCAGGCAAGAAAGCGTGTATTACCTATATGACAGGAAATAGATTAAACATGTTGAAAATATGGTGCAATTAAAAACATCTGATTGTATCTTCAGAGCAAAACAAAACAAGACAATACAATGTAGAATGTACAAACCTACCAAATACTGTCTATCCACATAATCTAATGTAAACATTTTTAAAAAGAACATGGGAGATTTCTAGGCATAAGTACAACTGCACAAAAATGTAAGGCCTTAAGGTTTTTCTCAGCCTTTTTCCCTGTCTCCCTTTCTCCAAGGATTTGCTGTGAGTCTTCAAGTGATCCTGTCGCATCCCAAAGCCGTATTCAAGCGTCGTGGTTCTCAACCAGGAATGCAAGAATCTGATTTTCTGAAACAGATAACAACAGTGGAGGAACTGGAGCCAAAAGCAAACAACTGCACAAAGGTACAGATTGCCACACTTTCTGAAAAGCATTCGTGTCATCTCTGTAGATGCCTTTACTGACACAAATGTTATCTCCTAGGTTCTTGTATGGCACACCCGAACAGAGAAAGTGAATCTAGCTAACGAGCCAAAGTACCACCTGGACACAGTCAATATTGAGGTATGACGTGGGGACACAGTCCCACAGCAAGAGCAGGACAATGGAGGCGCCAGCATGTGTTCCAGTTCAGACAGCTAAAATCATCTGCTTCTGCCTGAGACCTGACAGACTTCTGTGGAAACAAAAGGAAGCTTTCAGAGACTCTAATAAGCAAATCAAGTGGGTGTGCTTTGTTCTAACTTGTCTGCATGCATTTCTGAACTCTCAGCTTAATAAACTGACACTTACCTTTGTTTTAACGCTGTTTCCACATAAAGAAACACGGCTGCAATGGAGTATTTTCAAAATCATTATTTATGTATATACTTTTTGTATTTATCCAGCTTAATGGTGTAATTATAAACTGATTTTAACTCACGAACTATTGGTCTAAATATCTGTATAAATGGATCCTCCAAACTGAACATGTTTTACTTCATTAAAAGTAGCAGTCAAGTAGGTCAGACAATAATGAAATAAAAACCCACAATCATTTATGGATTTATCCTTTTAATATAGGGAAATAACATTTTATCATTACGAGGCACCATAAAATGTAAACACAATCACTGTCATAAACCTGGATCTCTCTGCAAGACAAAATATATCTGTTCACACTGAGTTACCTTGAATGCATATTGTGCTGTCAGTTCTCAGCTTTAACACTGTGCGCTTGCCTCCTGAGCCAGGTCGGAGACTTTACCACAGGAAACTCAAATGCATCAAATGCTCATCTTTAAAAGAAGAAACTATTGATTTGTAGAACTACAGTAACATCCAGGTTTATCTTTCTTTCAATAACCACATTCCCTGTTATGCACACCATAATAACATCACAGTGAAATGTATGATGAAACAAAATTTGTTTGATACACTAGAAAACATTGCTCAGTGATACATTTACATTCTATTTATATATGATTAAACATTTGTTCATACAGTACCTTCTACAGGATTACTGGGTAATTTTGGGGAGTTGGGGTTCATATTTTTGAATATTACTAACATGATAGCTACATCCCTTATATGCAAACATTTGATCTAGAATTTTGAGGGAAAAAAATCAGTATGTGGTTAAGCAGCTTCTTAATATGGCCTATGAAATCATATGCATTGTATGAAAATGCTTCCAATGATGTATAAATATATTCTTGATCTGCTTTTCACTACATCAAATTTAAATCAATATAGACCACAACACGGTCAGTCAGTTATATTCTCAATCTGAACAGCTGGGGAAAAAGAAAAAGAATATATATGTACATGGAAGGAACAGCAAAAGTAAATGTATTTGAACAAGGAATGTTAGGTGGCTGTTCTGGGAAAGATTTCTATTGCAACTTTCATTTCCACAGTTGTGTGCTGAGAGTCTGGCCAGAGGAGCTTCCAGTCCATCCTGCGGCTGTGCTGGGGGGCTGGCCAAAGCCCATCACGTTGCTGGAACTGCTGAGGTTCATTCCAGCCATTTGCTGATTCATCTGCAAAGCACACACACACACACACACACACACACACACACACACACACGAGCCTGGTTAGCACTGGCACTGAAACACAGCATGCAGCTAGCCAAAAGCAGTCCTGCCTCCAACCAGCCACCCAGTTATGAGTACATTTCCCTAAAAATATTTCTCATTAAATAAAAATACTGACTCCATCTAAGTTTCTAAGCCTTTTCCCGCACTACCAGCTTTTCTGGAGCCCTTCAGTCACCAACATATGTCAGCTGATGGGCTGCAGGACTTGGTGTATGTGTCACATGAGAATTGACAGCAATGTGGCTGGTTGGTAAACGTTTACTTTCACAGTTTCAAAGCTAACAAACAAAATTGTGGCAACTGAGATAAAGAAACACCAAAGCCAGTAATAGTCTTGTCTGCACTTGCAGCTCTAGATTTTTTTTCCCAGCAACATTTCTTTGGAGACTTCATAATCTTGACTAGACCAGCTTTTATAAAAAATTGTCCATTTAGGTGACAATTAACAAAGAATAAGGTGGATTTCTAAACTTGAGTATTATCTAAATCTAGCCATCCTTTCTAAAGAATCTACTCAAGATACTGTAATTCCTTAAAAAACTAATAAAATAATCCACATGAAATTAAATTCACATGAATTTAATACCTAGTTAAAAGTGGGAAAGAATTCAAAATTCAGCACATTCACTTCAGGGATGTTGCAACACTATTCATACTCTTTTAAAATATCTAGTCACTGTAATTTTCAGTGCTCAATGTCAAAATGAGTTTGAGAGCAAAAGAACATTTGGAGCAACTAATGATCAGAGCCAATGAAGAGGGATGTTGGATAAGTAACATTAGATTCAAGTTAAAGGCAGCACTAGGTAAAAGTCAGAGTCCATGTAAACATGAGTGAACAATGGCTGCAAAACGAAACTGAAACACTGGTGAAAAATTTAAGTAAATTGCAAACTAGTGTTTCAGGGTAAAATTAAGTTCTGTGTGCTTTCACACAGAACTGTGTATCTGCAAAAAAAAACCCCACCACTGAACCTGGAAATCTAAAAAAAGCTGATGAAAACATGCTTTACCCAGTGGTTCCTCTCTTCTGGAGTAGAATTTTTACACAGCAGACTATATAAAACATATTAGTCTGGTAAGTAAAGCAAGCTCTCCCCCTTTCAACTAGAGTCAGAGTTTAGATCAGAGTTCTACAGACTGTGGAATGTCATCATACCAACAACGTCTGATGTGCAAGGGGTACAGGAACATGTGAAGAGCTTGTTCTGGGAGCCAACTTTTAACATTTATTTGATAAGAGGCAAGATTTTAATTTCAAAGCTGATATGAGTCTTTTTAAAGCTAGCTACCTAGGAAAAGGCTGTCACCAGTAAATCCACAGATTTTTTTGATCTGACATTTTGAAATTCTCACCTTTAAGAATTACTTTTCAAAGCAAAATGACAGCCTGTATTTTCAAACAGGGGCTGTTTTATCCATGTAAGAAATGCTGTTTACCTTCATAGATGTTGCACCATAAGACTGAGCAGAACAGTAAAAATTCGTATAATCCAATTTAAGTCAGTCACTAAGGTTCCCTTCCTGCATTGCTAAGTAAGCACCATGGAATTATTATATTGTTATCATAACTCAAACAATAGTATGAAAAAAATAGTTGCTATCAGCATGTTGCTATATGCTGAACTCCAAGGGAATAATTTAGGTCTGTTCCCTCTGCCTTGCCCTGCCCCAATAAACTCTCAAATACCCAATTTCAAGATGTTTCCTTGGAAAATGTAGAAATACAGTACTACATGTACATTAACACTTCTAGAGAACCTTTTAAACATGTTTAAAAAATAGGATGGAAATGCTACAGATAAATAACAGATACACCTAAGCAAACTATCTACAGGAAAATGTTAAGAGAACAAAGCACGTCACATTTCACCACAATTTATTCTGAAGTCTGTGGATGAACGTATTCCTTGTTAATGGCTATCCTCAAACAGTTAAATTCTGCTTTTAATTATAAGGCTGTGTTTACATTTCAGAACTTTGTAACTCTAGCGAAGCTAAGCTTTTTACCTGGCTGGCTCTGACGACATGAGAAGAGCTATGGAAGCAGAGAACTGAGTTTGGTTTACCTTGGCAAAATTATTCTCTGCTTTTGTAGTAGTTACCTTTCATTGAACTATTCACTGATTTGTTAACATACGCCTCTGAGCAGTTCATAGTCCAGTAGCCTGTAACTTGGCTACCCTGCACCTTCCTCCTGCAGCCACACATTTTGTATCTGAAAAGCATCATCCTTCCTAAAGCACTCTTGTCTGGGAAAGGCCCGTCTTTACCTGAGAGAGGTTCCATTGAGCTTGCTGGTTTTGTTGCAATCCATACTTATTTTGTGGTGGTGTGACCATCTGTCCCACCATTCCACCTTGAGGTCCAACGACAGTTTGAGGAAGTCCCATCACACCAGTTGGTGCAGTACCAGTAAATCCATTGGGCATTCCCACTGGTACCATCACGCCTGTGCTTTGTCCCATGACTGGCACTGATTGTCCCATCATGTTTCCCATCATCCCAGTTGCTGCTGGCACAGGAACTCCCATGGGTGGAAAGCCTTGAAAGTGAGTTGATGGTTGTGTGGTAAATGGCATAGAAGACGACCCCATGAACATACCTGTACCAGACAAGGAAAGATTTCAGCAGAAGTGTCTTGTGATTTTCCTCCCCCATCCTGTAAGTTGTAAGCACACCAAAATAATTTTAAGGATAACTTTGTCCAGTAGTATGTCAGTGCTGTCAATTTAGCTTCTGGTAAAAGCAAAGAATTGCTTTAAAATTCTCAGAGGAAAAGGACTCACCATGAGATTAACTGCCAAGAAGAGTTTGGCATCCCTGTGGTGAACCAGAATCTTTCAATTGCTGTATTGGAGGTCTTTGTTTTCATACAAACATAGGTAAACCAAAGCTCTGATAGTTCTGCAGGGATCCTGGCAGCCTGCTGGCTGCACAGTGGAGACTCAGACCCTCAGTGATGAATTACATGGCAGAAGTAGACTTCACAAATTTTTCAGTAAATTGGACACTTGATAATTTGAACAGCTATAAATTAAAATCACATATGTGTTTTTCTTTAGCTTCCATATTACATTTCAGTAATTTTTATCAGTTTTATAAAAGCTGAAAATAAAAATCTTCATTTGAATATAGCAAGCAGGTATCCAACCTTAGCTTTATACTTCTGGGAGACAACTTTTCTAGGTAAAGATTGAAATACGAGTGCACAGAAACCTTCACAACGTTATTTACCCGGAGCATTTTGCTGCTGCATTGTTCCTGTGCCATACAATGATAAAATGGAGTCTTTGGAGAGTTGTTTCTTCGCTGACTCTTCGGATTTTGCTGTTTGCTCAGTAAATAGATCAAGGTCCCCGGCTGCTCCAGACAAGGTGGCAGCTGCTGGTTTAGTGGAAGCGCTCTGGGAAATAAAAGACAAGACAGACTACTGAAAGAAACCAGCAGAAGATGTTAGGTTAAATATGTACTGTACAGCCTTGCTCCTCAACCAAATAAAACCTCATTCATTTACAGAAAGTAAATTTAAGTGAATGAGAATTTAAAAATATGTGGTATGACTAAAGACAGGAAAAAGCTGTACATGCGATATGGAAAGACCATCAGACCAGATGGAGGTTACAAAACAAAGAAAACTAAATCCTCAACCAGCTTCAGGGCGTACACATACAGATTATTCATTCCTGTTGCTTCTACATTTTTCATCAGTGAGAAGCATAAATCAAGAGCTGGAGTTAGATTATGAAAAATAATTAGGAAATCAATAAGGAGATTAAAATTCACATCTCATTAATCCTCTCATAGGCAGAATAGATTAGAGAAGAGCTAAAACAAAAGATTAAGTGCTTTGAAATGTATCTGGGGAAAACACAGAAGTAAAATTTTGGTTATCTACTTCAAGTAATAAAATTTCTAAAATACATTGTTTATAATTGGCTTAGAGTTCTTTAAGCACGTTTCACTTATTGAGAAAGTGTAATTATCTAAAACTTACTGCAGTCTACAACTGAAAAACTAAAATACAGGCAGGCTGTCAGGCTCTGTACTCCTCTTGCAATAGAATGTTTTGTAAACAAGTTACATCCAGGTGTCTCTCAATGCTGTTATGTTGCTGCTCTTACCCATACAGTTCCATATGGGGCCTTTCTTAGGGAACCAGGCAATACATGAGTTCTTGTTACATTCCTTAAAATACACAACTCACTGTGTTACCAGTGGGAAATTTTA
Source organism: Aleadryas rufinucha (assembly GCA_013397815.1). Taxonomy (NCBI): domain Eukaryota; kingdom Metazoa; phylum Chordata; class Aves; order Passeriformes; genus Aleadryas; species Aleadryas rufinucha. The sequence goes on along the minus strand of VZTH01011468.1, from coordinate 185,836 downwards.
ATGCAAATCAACTGTATGCACATTGAGTAAGAGCCAGGACTGCAAATCATACTTAAACTATAGCCTTATTTTAGTCCAGCTAAATGATCCCCAACTGCTTAGCATATACCTCTACTGCACCCCACAGCTTGAGATTCAGCTCTTTCCCACATTAAAAGGAAAATCTTCCTCAGAATACCACTGCCAATGAATGCAACATGTACCCAGGTCTGTCTGTTTGCTGAGATCCCATACCCAAGTTTATCAGACAGACAAGAGGAAGCCACAAAATACACAGATATGGAACACCCCTATAATCTTCCTTAAAGCAACTATCTCCAATCTGCTGCTTTTGCTGGTGTGCTGCTGACAAAGCCCTAAAAAGTCCACCATGGTCACACTGGATTTGTACGAACACCACAATACAAATGTTCAATATGCAGCTTCAGAAAACACATGAAGTGTGTGACTTCTGAAGTGCTAAAACCTCTAGCATAAGGCAGTGCCATAGATTAGGGAAGAAAAAAACCACAGAACAATTCTGTTACCAGCTAAATTTGCCAGAAACCAGCAAGAGAAAGGATTGCAGATTAATATAGTTGATGGTGAAAAATCTCCAAAACTGCTGTAGAAAGGGAAGAGAAAAAACCAAAAAATGGGAACTTTCTGGCAACTGAAAAACCTGCATTTATACTACAGCCAATTTGGGCCAAAGTCAGTAGGACTTAGTGGGCAACCAAGAGTGGGCTGACAGTACTAGAGAGGGAAAGCAAACAGAAAAAGACCTGCAAAACCTCTCTGGCCAATGTACAACTAAATTATCAACTTCTTTCCGTATATACTAAAAAAGCTTCTTCCTGTTCCTTCTCACAATACTTTCTGATGGCAAAGCAAATCAATTTTTATTTAAGTGGGCAGTAGGAAGCCCTCTCTATTTGAGACAATTCTTTATCAGTGTGACATAACCAGTCTTTAAAAATACCAGAGTCAGATTTAACAGTACATTCAGGTAAAAGCCCATCCTGAACAGCAGCACTTGTTTTCCTGTGCATACACCCAGGAAGGCCCACCACTGAATTGTTCCCTGCTGACACGGATCTCCCGTGGCGCCTGTCTAGGACAGCTCCTGTGCACATCCATGCTCAGCAGGCTGCAGGAAGCAGGACACAGGAGCAGGGCAAGTGGGTGAACAGAGGGGGCTTCCCCTCTGCTGTCTGCACGGCAGCAAGGAAGGGGCTTGCTTTTCTCTAGAAGAGAGAGCTGGAAACCTGGAGGACTGACCATGTTATGTTTACAACCTAAGATTAAATGTTCATTTAACGTCTCTTCATTCAGTTTGGTTTTGGAAGAGCCTCAAAGGAGCCAAAGCACCGGACAAGCGCTCCCTGAAGTGTTCATCAGCTGAATAAATGGAAGGTAATGCAAAATACATGGCAAGAAAACAGCAGGTGGCATCCAAGTTAAAAAACAACCAACACTGACATGATTTTTGTATATCTAACATTGTCATGCTACCCAAGACCTCTGTAAAACACACCTGGCATTCATATAATCATTTTCCTACACACAGTGCTCTCAGACAGTCATTATGCCAAAACTAAACGCTCATCAGGTGCTTAAAGATCATCCTGCTAAGCAGTTTAATGATATTAGTGTAACAGAAGTTTTCCTACAAATTGAAAGAGAGGTGGCAACAGAGGTAATGAAAGAGGGAAGTGGACAGTGGGACATGGAGCTGAGAGAAGGACTGCAGGAGAGAAAAAAGCACATGTTCACTTTCCTGCTACCTGCATGTCTCTGGCTCTGGCTGGTATCTAGGAAAGGAGGGATGGGCCATAGAAAAGCCAGGCCTCTACTGTTTTCCATCTGTATGGTGATAAATAATGGCGCCACATAACATTTTCAATTTCTCCCTGCTGACTGGAAGAGCTACCTGCATAGGGAAAATACAGCCTAGCACATAATTATTCTTATGTAAGCAAAGTACTAAGTACATTATTATGGTCTTAAATTCTTTATACAATTCTTACCCTTTTTATCTTTGCACTGTAAATGGACTTGATGTTTATTTCAACTCTTCCTGGTTTTGATTTTGCATATTTTGTTTTTAGACATCTACCAAGTTCCATTAAAAATAATCAACTGTTATTTCCTGGTAATAACTGATGAGGAAATGAGCACTCAACTATATTCAGTTCACAAAGAAAAACACTAAGGAATCTCATCTCTTCTCTTGTTTTTAGGAATTATCAGCAATACCTCAAAAAAGTCATATTAAGATTTCTATCACTTCCTCAGATCATATCCAGGAACATAATTAACCTTATAATAAGATTAAAAATTCAATTTCATTTTTGCTGCATGTCCAGTACTCACAACAAACAATACAGCATTTCCTTTGCCATCATCCTTGCCATCATCCTTGTCTAGGCTTGAAAACATTTATCTTCCCTGCAGTACCATTTCTAACTCCTCCTTCAGATTTCTCTTCTCTAGAACTCAAATTTCTGTTCCTCTAGCCTCTGTTCAGCTGACTCCTGATTCTAGAGTATGATGCCTGCTCTTCCATTGTGCTCCACCATAGGCATTTAAAGCATCAAAGAGAGTATAATCAGAGATTCATAAATGGTTTGGGTTGGAAAAGTCTTTAAAAACCATCAAGTTCCAACTCCCTGACATGGGCAGGTCACCTTCACCTTTCACCACATCAGGTTGCTCAGAGTCATGTCCAATCTGGCCTTGAACACTGCCAAGGATGGGGGCATCCACAGCTTCTCTGGGCAACCTGTATCAGAGTCTCACCACTCTAACAGTAAAGAACTTAATATTTAATGTAAACCTACCCTTATTCAGTTAGAAGCCATTTTACCTTGTCCTGTCACTAGACTCTGTGAAAAAGAGTCCCTCCCCATCTCTCCTGCAGTCCACCTTCAAATACTGAAAGGTCACTGTAAGGTGTCTCCCAGAGCCTTCTCACTTCTCCAGGCTGAACAACCCCAGCTCTCTTGGTCTCTCTTCACAGGATCAGTGCTCCATCCCTCTGACCATCTTTGTGGCCTTCATCTGGACCTGCTCCATCAGGTCCATGTCCTTCCTATGTTGGGAGCCCCAGAGGTGGAAGCAGCACTGCAGATGGGAGTCTCATGAGAGTGGAGCAGAGGGGGGAATCACCTCCCTTGACCTGCTGGTCACACTTCTCCTGATGCAGCCCACGATACTGCTGGGTTACCAGGCTGAAAGTGCACATTGCCAGGTCATATTCAGATTTTCATCCACCAGCACTCCCAAGTCTTTTTCTGCAGGGCTGCCCTCAACCCACTTACTGCCCAGCCTGTAGTCGTGTTTGGAATTGCTCTAACTCCATTTGAAGGAAGAAAACTTTTGTTTTCAGATACCTGAAAATACAGATGGGGTAAAATAAACATAAGCAGAAGCTACAAACATTTCAACTGATCATTTTGGAATAGGACTCCAGTAAGTAACTGTCCAGTATGACCCTGCTTAAATAATACTCATGATAAAGTAAACTTCTGAAACAACCCATTTTTACATAAAATCTGAGGACTTTGACACATTAACATCACCAAACTCCATTAATAAGATGAAGCTTATCAGCTGTCTGCTGATCTATGGAAACCATGCTAGGTACACATACCTGATCTCAATGAAAAATGAGTATTTACGAACACCTATTTATCTAAAATATGCCACCACTTTACATGAAAGTTTGTCAGATATGAATCATGAAAAACATACACCATCTCTATGAAAATACACTTTCGTAGCCACTGAACTGATTCTCAGATCCCAGTACAGTACAATTCTAATCAGGCCCACACAGACACACACACACAAAACCCCTCAAAAAATTTGACTCGATTTTAGTATCCTGCTTGGAGAAAGACTTATATTAAATATTTCAATGAATTAATACTTCCAAACTTAATACCTCACTGTTCTCCCCTTCTCCTCCTCCCCACAAACTTCACTGAAGAATGAAGAACACACTTTTGCTGGAAGACATGTACAAAATTTGAAATCAAAATCTGGCTAAAACAATTTAGGCAATTGTTTTAAGTATAAGTGAAAATGCTAGACCTTTGCTCAGTTCTTATACAATGTTTGTCAGCAAACCATATTCTAATACCTATAATTTAGCTATGCCCACTTTACATGAAAAAACACCATCAAACATGTGAAATGTTCTTCTTTCGTTTCTGTGTCCATGAATAATGCATAATTTATAGCACATGCCTTTTGTCTAGTTCTACTGTAGGAGCTGCTTAAGGTAACTCTTCTTAAACCCCCCTGAGTTTGCAAATGGGCAAAATTCTACCAAAAAAAATTTCTCTGTCACATATTGTTCTTTATCAGTCCTTTACAAATTCAACAATTTGCCTTAGCATCCAGCTATACAGAACAGTGGGAAGAAACATTTAAAATGTCTTTGAAAACTGTGATAAAGACACGTATCTGAAAGCAGAGTCAAAGTGCACATGATCATCAATGCTCAAGTCACATTTGAAAAAGGAGAAACAAATGCTTTTGTTTTCACTTGAAAAACATGTCTTGGCTATGACAATGGACATAAATCCTAAGTTTTGCAGACATCATGTTGTTTCAGTCTCATAATAAAACATTCAAACAGACATTTCTGTGCTCCACAGAGCCATAAAACAGAGTGCATTTAGCATTAAATGCCTTTCAGGTTAAACTGGAGAAGAAAAGCAATCCTGTGAAAACTCAAGGGTCATACAGATCAGTGTGAGGAGCACCATTAAATTCCCTTCTTTTTCAGAAGAAAAGCTCTCAAATCCCACTGTGGCCCCTCAGACACACCTAATACAGAACATAATGGTAAATATCTCAGTGAGAAAGCAAGCCACACTACTCCACATTTGATCTCCTTCTTTCACTTCATTTTAAAAAAATTCAATACATTCTGTTAATAGATATTCAAACAAATTCAAGTTAAGGTTTGGCCATGGATTTCTACTTTAAATTCTCCAACTTCAAGCAGGGGAACTGAATGTTAGGGTTACTCAACTGCTGATCTGAGTTCATACCTACTTTACCAATTGCAGCCTCGCACAAAATAATTTCACATTATAATCACACCTCTTATTTACTTCAATCAATTTAAACAGACCAAGTCCTTAAACCCTCTCATAATAAGGCACCCTTTCCAGTCTCCTGTATTCTCCTAACTCTTCTCTGAATCCCATACAACTTTTATCCATGTTGCAAGGTGAATACTCATAGCACTGCCAAATGAGAGGCACCCTCAACTCCTGCCCAGCCTCAGTTCCCAGACTAGACACCAGCATTCTGAAACAGAACGCGTAAAAGGTCTTCATAATGCTGTAGCAAAACAGAACGATATTCTCTTTGTCCCACTTTACCAAGCAACCCATGTAATCACCATCAGAAGCCTATCTTCTGCTACCTAGCCATGTTCCTGTCTCTTATCTGTAGAGATTATCTGATTACATTTTCTTTGAGATTACTGATTAAAAATGGAAGATAACCAAGAATTAATCTTGCAATACACCACAAGGATCATGTGCTTGATAAAAAAATGCTTGCTGAGAGTTGTTTGTTCCTCCTGATTATGACACTCAGAAGAAAGAAAACTGTCACTAAAAATCTGGACAGGTTTGTTCACAGCAAGTGAATATACTCATGCATTCTAGTATATAAACAAGGTGATACTTAACAGATATTGAGAATAGTATTGTCCTTTCTACCACTTTTTAATCAATTTAGTAAGTACCATACTTAGTCTAGAAACTAGCACAAAGATAAACAACATGTCAAAATATTCCTCTCACAGACGGTCCAGTGACCAAATCTTCATCACAGAAATGCATTTAAAATGTTATATATACATGTAATTCAGTATGCTTTAGCAGCCACTCCATTATTTAACCCATCACTAGTCATCATCATCTGCGTTATCACCCTTCACTTTGCTTTTTTTCACTCTTAAATATTTAGCCTTCTTTTGGATTTCCTGCATTCTACAGCTAAATCATTCTTTAACCAGAAGGCCACATCACATGTTCATGGAACAGAAACAAAAGAAGGCTTTGCTCTTCTTTCTCAGGCTGCTCTTTCCTCCTGGGCACACAGTAACTACATACAGAAATCATCGCTTCCAGCACCAGAAAGGCTGGAAAGGGAGAAAACCAGAATTCAGTGCTACCCATTCTGTGCAATACTACCACTGGCCCGTTAATTTTGGGGGCAAGTCAAAACTTCACTATTCTAGATTTGAATTTACTCCATCTACACCCAAATGGAATAAATAAAAAACTCAGTGAAGCTAGAAATGGGTTACTGCTTTTCACATCTAGCTTTACAGGGATCAATTTTGACACAAGGCATTAGAATAGCAGACAACAAGCACTCAAATACTTCTCTTCCTGGTACTTTGACCAGAGACTTTCACAAGAGACAAGAAAATCTACACCAACACTTTCCTTTGCAATTTTAGCTAACATATCCACATCTAAGTGTAATACATCTTATTTCTCTCCCTGTTTATGCCTAGCTTAAGGCATGGTGGGAAGTTTGCTCTATCTGTAGCATTATGTTTAAAAAGAAACATGGTTTCAGTCTCTGAAACCCTACCTAGCATGCTGTACAAAGTCAGCCCTCAGCAGCAAGCGGGGGAAAGGAGAGTAAAGGGAGAGTAAAATCTGCTGAGTAAGATGTATATGCTTAGAGGCACTCAGAGCTCCCTTTCATCATTATCCCTTCCATTGTACATACTATGAAAACTAGTGGACGAAGAGAAACAAGGACAGATCACATGTCCCAAACCATAAATTCAAGAACACACACAATTATTTCTGGTTCAGCAGAGTGGGACAGAAAGCCTTACACAAAAACAACCTTCTAAACCGTTAAAAGATGCCCCAGATGAGAAAGTTAGCCCACCGCTCCTCCAAAACCTCCCTCTCAGAAACCAGTCTGGGTTAAGGAAGCCTGCACATGTCCATCACAAACACCTTGCTCTTTGAGTCTGACAGCTACTTTAGGACAGCTGCAGCTTCAATCAGTTTCTCTGTGTGTCCCAAAGCTGCCTTTCCAGGCTACAACAGGCATGGTGATGGGTTTGCTTCCAAACTATCACGGCTACCAAGAAGGAGCAGGCCAGGTGCAGGGATGATGCTACTCTCCCTTGAGGAAAGCAAGATATACAAGTTCCAAGATGAGACAAAAGACAGATCAGCCCAGGTAGCAATATTAATTTTTCTTGCTATCTGTTCTTGATTTTGAGTACAAAACTTCAGACCCCAGATTTTTAGCAGGTCTAAGAGAGAATCATCTGCTGCAGTCTTTCCTAAATATCAGCATCACAAAGCAGTAAGAGGTCTTAAAAAGGCTGACTTGATGCCCAATAACCTGAGAACATAAAGTTATATTCAGCAATACCTATTAAAAAAAGAACAAGACAAAAGAATATTAATGAAAAGAAAACATTACTACCATCACCAGGGTAAGAGAAAATCCAGTTTAGCTGGATAACCAGAAGGAAAGACCACACCATCTACTTCTATATCCAAGCAGTACAGAAGCTTGAAGAGGTGAGAAAAATACCGGTGTTACAGTTTAAGCATCTCCAGCCATGAGATGCTTAAGATATGTTGAGAAGTGTGCATTCCTTCTGCATGAATGAACAATTCCCTGAAGGAAAATACACATGTGCATACACATATTTACACATACATATAGCTAAATACACTTATTAAATTTTACCTGAGCAGGAGGTACTGCAGCTGCTGGTAAAGGATTAGAGATCATTGGGCCAAAGATATCCAGGTCATCATTCAGTGCTGTGACAACAGCAGTGCCTCCATTTGTAACAGATGCTTCAGCTGGACCATCTAAAAAAGCAACAGAATCACTTTTGAAGTGAAAATTATTAATATCTTAACACCATGAGAATAATTAAAGCTGTCAATTCCCTCCTACCCTGCCCCGATCAAAGACATGCTCAATTTCTGAGATATTTTTCAGACTGCAATATTGTTCCGATTTTGTAAAGACTTCTTTCCCGAAGAAGAGGGCTCATTAATGTCCTTCAGAAAAAACCCAAACAAAAACCAAACAACGACAAACCAAAACACTTAAAACTTCCCTAAGGACAAGCACACCAACTTAGCAGTACACACTACTCATTTTTCAGGAGTCTTTGCACACCAACATTTTTAGTAAGAATTTAAATAGATATCTTATTGAGAAGGTCCAAATTTGGTAGCCATGTATCAGACACAATACACTCATCTGTGCTCCTGAATTAAAATTTGCATTTTAGAATCCATGATTCTCCATGGATTATCTTATTCTTGATAAGATAATTTACTCAAGAGTACATAAATAAATTTTGCATTTGGGAAAAAGTCCATTCTTCTCCCTTTTTCAAAAGTACTTTGCACAGACTTTATTCTATAGCTCCATATGAACACACCTGCCAGGCACACTGAGCTAATTATCCATAAGAACCTACGGCTCTTGCTCTGAGCAGAATTAACTTCCACAGCCTTGGTGTCTGTAAGCCACTTTAACACATGAACACATTTACTGATGTAGGTGAAAGTGGATGCATGCAGGACAAAAAAAGGACTGGAGAATTATGCTTTAAAGAGAATTTGCAAGAAAGTACTTTAAAAGATACAGGGACAAAAATACCACAAAAGCATTTTTTAAGGAACAGAGCAACCATTTCTCTTTTGATTTTAAGCTGCTCAAGAACAAGTGGTAAGAATTGGCTAATAAATGTATACCTAAGCATATCACAAGCGGGCTGCCATTACACAGAGCTTGACAAATACAAAGGTGACTCAAGATTCTGCTGAACTTTATAATGACTGTATGTATAGTCCTAACAGCAAGTTTGAGAATGCTTTCATAGGCAATAGAGGAAGTTCTGTGTAAAATTATCCAGTCTCAGAAGTCAGACTTCTCTGGTAGAACAAACTAGCTGAATTAAGTCAAAACCTTCCCTGCAAAAGAAACACTACCACGACTAGCACAGCTGTTTACACATCACAGGAGGGTCAGTATTCCAAAAACCCTAGATTACAGTACACTGAAAAAACTGCTACTAACATCATAAGACTGCATTCTGAAACAAACCATTCAGAAGAACATTAACCAGAGATGCTGTGCTGGTTTTGGATTTGTGCTGGAAGCAGAGTTGATAGCACAGGGATGTTTTCATTATTGCCAAGCAGTGCTCACACAATGTCAAAGCCTTTTCTGCTTCCTACCCCACTGCACCAGTGAGGACGCTGGGGGTGCACAAGGAGTTGTGAGGGGTCACAGCCAGGACAGGTGACTCCAACTACCAAAGGGATATTCCATACCCTAAACATGATGCCATGCTCAGCATTTAAAGCAGTGGGAAAAAAAAGGAGAAGGAGGACTTTTAAAGTAATGGCGTTTGTCTTCCCAAGTCACTGTTAAGCATGATGGAGCCCTGATTTGCTGGGGACGGCTGAACACCTGCCTGCCCATGGGAAGTGGTAGATGAATTCCCAGTTTTGTTTTGCTTACATGCACAGCTTTTGCTTTGCCTGTTGAACTATTTTTATCTCAACCCACAAGTTTTCTCATTTCTACCCTCCTGATTCTCTTCCCCATCCCACTGGGGGAGAGAACAAGTGGCTGTGTGGGGCTTAGTTGCCAGCTGGGGTCAAACCATGACAGATGCCTTCTCATTTCTGTCTGCCTTCCTTGAAGGCCAAGTGGCCATGGGAATGAGTTGACACTACTGGATCTTCTATCCTGAGTAAAAAGTGAACGGCCTGCAGAATGTAAAGTAGCCACCTCAGTCAGTTTTACTATTCTTTTGTGATTTGATTTTGCTGGGGGACTGCTGTTGCAATGATTCTGAAAAGCAAAGTTACAAACTCAGCTATGATTATGACAAAGCTACTTAAAATTAATGCAAAGGTCTCCTCCTTTTGATAATTTTATGCTTCCAAGAAGGAGGAGGTCTAGGAGAGACCGCAGTCCCCCCACTGCCACAAGGTAATGTGTGGCTCACCCTAGCCAAGGCATTGAACCAGTCAACACTATACTTCTCAATGGCGACACCCCAGGCACCTTTCCATACGTGTCTGGTGGGAATTCCTGTGGATGACCCACAGGCAACTGTGGCAGAGGCCCAGGGAGCCTCACATATCCTGCAATACCTCTACGGTAACGCGCATGGAAAATTTTGGTATGTAGGATGATCAGTTACCTTTTACTTCATCAGAACCGCAGGAACTTGAAATTTTGGGATCGATCAAGGCAGATGTTTGCATATACTTCAATTATAGTAAATTAGGCAAGAGGTGTAACAGTGACCCATATTGTACGATGACTCAGGATGTTTCCCCAAGTCAGTTATTATTTTGCAATAGCTCTTTGTGGTGTAATCAAACTATAACAAATGAAGGCTCTGTGTACTATGCACCCTCAGATTCTCTCCCATGAAAATTGCCTCGAGGGATATTTTTGATTTGTGGTGATTGTGCTTGGCCTGCTTTAACTTCGCGAGTGATTGGCAGACCTTGCTTTATTGGCCGCCTCACAATGCTAACTCCTGATTTAACCATGCTTGTGAGTCACACTCATCAGGCGGAGCATGACCGATGCAGGCATTCGCTTCATGTGTTTGCCATGGGGTGTGACCCAGATGCACAATTTTGGAATCCCCCACTTGCTAGCATTGCTAGCAACTTGCTAGGGTTGCTTCAATTTTTGTTCCAGGTGTTGCAGCAGCCAAAGCCCTCACAAATTTACGAAAGCTTGGCTGCTGGCTGGCTCAGCAAACAAATGCAACTTCCCTTGCTCTTTCTGGCCTTTTAGCAGATGTTGACTTTGTACACCACGCTACTTTGCAAAATCGTGCTGCCATTGATTTTTTGTTGTTAGCCTACGGTCATGGATGTCAGGATTTTGAAGGGATGTGTTGTATGAATTTACCTGATCATTCTCAATCCATACATGCCAGCATTCAGAAATTGGAGGAAAATGTTAAGAAACTGCAGTGGAGTAATGAAGCACATTGGCTAGGTCAGCTGTTCCAGTCTTTAAACATTTCTGGATGGGCTAAACGTTTATTAAAAATTGGAGTTTATGTATTGGGAATATTTTTATGCCTTTTCATGACTGTGCCTTGCTTATTGACATGTATGCAATGAATGATTAGTAATGCAGTTCAGCATGTGCTGTATTTGAAACAGAAAGGGGGAGGTGTTGCAGAACAGAATGGGTTAAACATAAAGAGTGTAGCTAACTTGTTAAAAATTGGACAGCAGGAGCTATGAGAAAGATGCAGATAGAAGAAACTGCAAAAATTACATCCTTCTGCATGGAACGGAACACCCTGGTGAAGATTGCAGAACATCCTGCAGCAAGATAAGCAGACACGCAAAAGTAACATTGCAGCTTGCTATGCATTAGCTAGCACGTAGACAGAACAAGTGGAAATTGTTATATGGAAGCTTAAACAGTATAAATATCTGTGCCTCTTTTCAATAAATGTCCTTGCATCATCCATGCCTGATCCGTGTGTTTCAACTGCCGTCAAGTGGACAGCAAAATGACCATACGTATAATCTGCCGCACCATTCCATCCACATTAGTGCTTTGAGATGGGTGTAAATAAATATACTGGCCATTTAAACACAAGCTTTTTTTTCAGGTCATTCTGCAGACTGGCAGTTCCAAAAACATCTCCCCAAAGGTTCACTGTTTCAGATAAATTTAGGAATGAACCGTGCATAATTTTCAAGCAAAAGGACTGTCAGGAATTAATAATTTAATGCTCTCATTTTCTCAGTCAGGCACATGTATTAAAAAAATATCTCTCGTCATATTCCAAAGTAGTTTAGTTTCCCTGAATGTAAAGGCTATACATAGAAGACTGAAAATTTAAATGCAATCATTTAAAACAAGCATTTCACATATTTAGAACATTTATGACAGAACACATTTACAAAACGATAGTATTTTTCAAGTATTTAATATGCTGCTTATAAACTAATATTACGAAAACCCAGATTTGTGCTAGATTGATTCTGTAAGAATGTTATTTGGTAATGCAGATGGCCTTTCATAACTTACTGAATAAATATCTCCCTGTCTCCACTGGTGCAGAAACCAGACATTGTGAATTACTGTTTACAACACTGTTTTAAGCCTGTATGAATAGTATTAATAGATGATCCTGTTTTACTGATTTCTCAAAATGTAATAGTTGGAATATTTATATCTATTAAAAAGAGACTCCAAAAACCTTCCCCCTTCCCTACTGAAAGAGCTGTTTCAGAATACAGAAAAAACCTAATAGTGTTTTCACTCCAGTTTATTACTGGTAGCAATATCGGTGTCCCCATTAAAATATATTTGCATGCAGGCATGTATAAACTTGTTTTTCAACATAATAATTCACAGTTCTTATACAGAGATTATGGATATTCTCAACTTCAACACACAAGGTCATGGATTAGGATGTATTTCCTCCTCTCCCTTCTCATTTTAAAATATTTCTGTAATATAAGAAACATACTCCAGCAGAGTTCTGAGTTTTAATTTATTCCAAATATACCACTATTCATTCAACTTGTGCCACCTACTCTTACAACCTGATTAGAAGAGGTGGTGTGTATATGACAGAAGGAAACACAGCTGTAGCCTTTCCAGGGAACAGGTAAAAATCAGAATAAGTTACTTGGGCCTGTCTGAATATTTTGAGAAATTTATAGCTTCAACCATCACAGGATTACTTTGAAGCAATTAGCTTTTGATAAACAGTACTTCCATCACTTTTCTGGAGAATCCACCCACAGCTAGGAATGAAATGTTAGATGGAGCAGAAACCACTGTAGTGAGAGCAGATGCAAGGCAGAGCTTCCATGCTCAGTCAGAGAAGGGAACATGAGGAGTCAATAAATGCAGTTCTGCACCCTTGCTCCTAGGTGTGGTTCCAAAACTTCTTTTCTTACAATTTATAACAATATTACAGGTAATATCTGACTGCTACCTGCCCCACTGTAACAGCAGATGATGCTTCTGATTTCAGATTAGGAAGTCTTGTTTCAATTTGATGGCAGAAACAAAAACTATTTACCATGTATTTAATAATATAGTGAAGGGTTTAATAATACCGTGAAGTTTACCTTTACAGTTCTTTTTCTGTATATATTTTATTAACCCCTGACATGCCAATTTCCAATTCAGTGCTGTCTTCTGTTCATATAAAGCATAGCTTTCATATACATCATCACTCGTTGGTATATTTATCTACACCAATAGTGAGAATGACCAGCAGAAGGGCTTTCAAAGGGACAGCAGGAGAGGAAACAGCAAAAAAGCAGATCTGATCTTAAACTTTGCATTTCTGAAACTCATTTTTTATGGACCAAACTACTTCCAAGAATTTTGTTACTAAGCAGCCATGTATTTTTATATATACAATCATTTATGACAGCCATACCAAGACTTGCCATAGAGAGAATATGCATATGATTATTTTTTACACCAAATTACTAGAAAGGCAGAATCTAGAGAAATAGGTCAATAGTTCCAACAAAAATCTGGGATAAAGATGCAAACAAGGTCTGGCCAAAATTATTGCAGAATTATTTAACATATTAGTAAAATTTTTTTTACTGCTAAAAACTTTGCAGAAGTGAAAAAGCTTTCATAGGGAGGCTATTTCTATATAACACTTCTGAAAATAAAATGTGGAAAGCCAGAAAGCTAGTAATGCTGTATGCCTCAAGTGGTTTTAAATGTTTTCATTTTGATATATTAAATTAGATATATTGCTTACCTAAGCATAACCTGAACATTGCAGCAATAATATAAATGTTAACATATTTACAAGCTCAAGAAGAGGGGCCATGCAAGCCTCATGAGGTTCAACAAAGCCAAGTGCAAGGACCTGCACTGGGTCAGGGCAATCTCTGCTATCAATACAGGCTGGAGGACAAATGGATTGAGAAACAGCCCTACCAAGAAGGACCTATGGATCCTGGAGGATGAAAATCTGGACATGAGCCGGCAATGTGCACTTGCAGCCCAGAAACTCAACTGTATTCTGGGCTGCATCCAAAGCAGCGTGGCCAGCAGGTCAATGGAAGGGATTCTACTCCTCTTCTCCACTCTGGTGAGACCCCACCTGCAGTGCTGCATCCAGCTCAGGGGTCCCCAGCACAGGAAAGACATGGACCTGTTGGAGCAGGTACAGAGAAAGGCCGTGAAGGTGATCAGAGGGATTTCTCCTATAAGGAAAGGCTGAGATAGTTGTGGTTGTTCACCCTGGAGAAGAGAAGGGAGACCTTACTGCGGCCTTCCAGTACCTAAAGACCTACAGGAAAGATCGGGACAGACTTTTTTATTAGGGCCTGTAGTGATACAACAAGGGCTAATGGTTCTAAACCAAAACAGGATAGATTCAGACTAGATATAAGAAAGAAATTTTTCACTATGAGAGTTGTGAAAGGTTGCTCTGAGAGGTGGTAGCTGCCCCTTCCTGGCAAACATTCAAGGCCAGGTTGGATGGGGCTCTAAGCAACCTGACCTAGTTGAAGATGTCCCTACTCATGGCAAGGGGGTTGGACTAGATGACCTTTAAAGGTCCCTTCCAACCCAAACTATTCTATGAGTCTAGGAGTCTATGATCTATATTTGCATATATGATATTTATGTACTCATGAATGTATCTTCACTATTTCTTAAAAGCAACTTTCCAACTTAGGACCAACCGTGCTGCTTTGGTACTTACCCAACAGTACTGACAAAAGTACACTTCTCAGTTATGCAACACTCAGCTACATTTCATATCATGATTAACCTCTCCAAACTTCACAAAATTCTTTCACAGAATATTTCCCATGCAGAAGCAGACAGGCAGCTTTTAGCATATCATACTTTACCTCCAGCCATGCCAGATGAATGCCCCACACATCAAATTCAGTAAATAACAACACCTCTCTTTTCTTTAGTCATTCATTGTAACTACAGCGTTAATCCAGAATATGCAATTGTTTATTTTATGAAGGGCACATTTAAACATGGCAAATGATGCAGAACATGTAAAATGCACTTTTCTTCTTTCTGGTAATTCTGTAAGGTAATATAACTTAGAAATACTAGTTTTTCCTACTTTATTTCTCTACATGTTGAAGTAATTTCTAAGTGGCATACCTTGGCAAACACAATGATCCCAAACTGCCTGTGTAACATTCCAATATTCCACATTTGTACATAGCTATCACATAATTTTTTACAAAATATTACGAAATCATTTACATCAACCTGGCATAAGTGGAGACATCTACCTTGTAAGAAAAAAACAAAAAGGAGGACAGAGCACAAGGTTAACACCAGAGAGATGAAAATACAGCACTGCCAATCACTTAAGTGCTGAAGAACTGTGGTTTCCAACAAAGTCACACTGTGACTTTCAAACTGAAGAATGTTTCCTATAACTACCCTATTAAAAATTCATTTTATAAAATCCTGTATTACTGATTTTAGTGTCAGTTTTAGGTCTCCACATTTTCAACAGGGCATTCTTCCAGTATGGGTAAGATCCAAATAATTGTAGAGATGACTAAAAAAAAGCAGCTTCAGGCTTGGCGTACAGAAACAGGCTATTATTTCCCACTGCTCGGGAAGAGAGGGATGGAATTTCAGGTTGCACAGCAAGAACACTACTTGTTCTTGCACAGCAAGAACACATTACTGCTTGTAGATACCATAACAATATCTATCTTGTACGTGTCCATTTCCCCATCTTTCTGTGTGTGAAGTTCTGAACTAAAATCTATTCTGAACCAAAAAAACCAAAACCCAACGAATGCTGTTGCATCACCAAAAAGTGAGTATCTAAACAGCATCTCAATAACAACCCGCTGAACAGGAAATCAAGGGAACCACATGAATCTGCTCAGAAGGGCTCAGAACAAACATAAATGTGATAGTACAGTCACTGAGGATATTATGCCTCTTCTCCTATTACCAGATTTAAAGGTACAATTTGCCAAGGCATATCATCTTGAAAATTTTGTAATTTGTAAAGAGAAGTGAAAGAGAGTTTATTTTTAGAAAATTGTCTAGCTCAAATTTTCCTAGAGTAAGTCCTACCTAAGGAAGTTTACCTTCTGTTGAGGTCGCTACTACAAAATCAACTGAGACACAAAGAACAATGACCCAGAGACTAACACCATACCCAAAGCTAACACTGGGGGTTACTCAAGAAAATACTTTGCAAAGAAGCTGGGCTGTTCTGAAAGCCAAAATTATTCTAGCATGAATTCTGATCCATTAGAATTACTCAACCTGCTATCACAATTGACTGTGAGCTGCCCTACTAAAAGCTAGTACTATTCTTCATTTGCAGAAATGAAGTCCTAAGAGAATGAATCCTCATTAGAAACATGTCCACACAGTAAGAAGAACGAGCTAAGCAATCATATCCATTTTAATATTATTTGATATGACATATCAAACATTTTAATCAGCAGTGCATCGCGGCAGCAAAAAAGGTGAGTGGGATTCTGGACTGTATCCACAGGGGTGTTACTTGCTGAGGCAAGGATGTGATCATCCCATCAACTCAGTGCTTCCCAGGCTTCACCTGGAGTCTGTATCTGTATTCTGGCCCCCCAGTTCAAGACAGACCCAGAATGGAGAGGGTCCAAAGGAGAGGCATGAAGATGGCCAAAGGGCTGCAGGACCTGTTCTAAGAGTAAAGATTGAAGGAGGTTGGTCTTTTCTCCCTGGAGAAGGGAAGGCTCAGAATGCTCTCATCCCAGTATGCCAGTACTTAAAGGGCAGCTACAAAGAGGACAGAGCCTTTCTCTTCACAACACACAGAGCCACACAGGGAAGATAGGAGGCAACAGGTACAAGTTTGTAACATAAGAAAGAAATTTTTTACCGTGAGATCAATTACTAGAACAGCTCCACAGATGTGGTAGAGTCTCCATCACTGGAGTTTTGCAGGCTGTGCCCAGACAGGATGCTAGATAATCTCTATGCTCCCCTTCCCACGGACTCTTCGGACCAGATAGTCATTTGAGGCCCCCTTCCAACCTGGACTATTCTATGGTTCTATGATATATTGGGTTGATGTGATCTCTCTTTTAATACTATCTGAAGTCTTCCATTGCCGGTGTTAATTAAATGACGACTCTTCAAATGAAATATGCAAGTCTGCTCTCATTAACAGATATCTCATTTGCAGCTCAGTGGATTCCAAGTGCTACTGGCTTATTACACTGCTTTTCAATTTGTTATTTAAAAGATCTTTAAGCATTCCCTCCTCTAAAATTATAGGGTTTTAACATACATATTATAAACTTTGCCCTTTTTATATCTCACTGAAGAAGCAAAGCTGTTGAACACCAATTATAATACTATTTTCACTGCACACTACATCTCAAGTTAGCCAATGTAATCTGAGTTCATTATTGTATCATAAAAGAGTGTTACTTTTCAAATCATGACCAAAAGAATACAGAAGCCTAGCAATCTCAAAACCACATATTGATTAAATTTTAGTTTTTAATTAGGTTGGTCTGCTAAAGGAAAATAAAGGAGAATCAGCTTTCCATCAAGTCTAAATTACTTTTTTTAAAGAATAGGCTCATTCAGCATTCATTCTACGGTGTTAATTAAGATTTGTATGCTTATAGTAGCAGATTACTTGGAATGAGATATGGACAACATACACATAACCCATGCAAAAATGGTACTTTACAGTTAGCTCTACATCAGAGGGAAAATAACACGCATTTTGGATGAGAGCATAAATTTTAAAACAGAGAAGAGATTTACTGTTTTGTCACATTATTCATACCTTGAAACAAAAAATTAAAAAAACCCAAAACATTTTTCTACAAAGTGAAGTTTTTAGAATTACATTTAAAAGACTTATTAGCCTCCTCCAATATCATGTAGAAATTATGTAGAAAATTAAGAATAACCATTAAGTTGATATAAAATGAATACTCTTAATATCCACTCACAACTTGTGGAAAATTTTCCTAACACCGAATATCAAAAGGAAATAAAAATAGTTACAGTAATATTTTATTCTTTTATTTCCATTTTAAGATTCTATCAAATGGAAAAAGCACATTTAGAACAAGACTAGATAAATGAAAGACATATTTTATGAATATGGCCTATACACAACAGTATAGGCAGACAGTGTAAATTAAATTATTTTACTAGAAACTAGTTTGTTTACAGGACAATCCATAGTGACCTGCCAGTCAGAAAACAAAAAGGTGTATTAGATAAAAATGAACGATGGTTGCAGTCAGTACAGAACACTGAAATGCCCAATATATTAAAGTTTTACAAGGCATTAGTCAGTTACAGTCTGACAGTTTACCATTCTTCTAACTAAGAATTGTATGATATAATGTATTTTACAGATACATAATTCAGATGACCTCAGCATTTTCATTAAAAAGTACACTTGTACCATAAACAATGAAATACTACAATCCATGAGGCCTTGAAGATCACTCTGATAACTTCCCCTTCCCACAGGAGCTCATTACTCTCCCTAGCAAAACATAAGTGCTGATATACCCATGTTCATGGCATTTTCCTTTATAGTTTTAAATTCACACATGCAGTCTTACGGTTTTCAAATTGATCTATCAGTAAGCACAAGGAAATTAAAAGCATATCTACTAAAATATAAAATTATATTTCTATGTTTGATTTAAAACCAAGTAATTATGTATTGCTTACCAAGTCCTAAAAGGTCAATAGTGGGTTCTGATGACTTTTTTGGACTTGCTTTAGCTTCCGATTGCTGATCCTCTTTCTTCTGTGGCTTGTAAGGGAAAAAATATAAACACAAGTAACATGTCTGAAAAGATTCAGTGCTTAAAAAATTCTCATTAAAGATGCTGCTTCAGTATCAGAAGTAAAAGCCCTCTTCCATATTTGTTTATCACAATGAATTTGATTTGTAATGAAGTATGTGACAGTTATCCCCAAAAGGGATATGGGACATGACTGTAAAAAATTATCGTTGTATTTTCACTGGTATGTAGTAAATTTTTAAATAAATTTAAGTTCAATGGTAGCTTAAAAATAAGCTGAAGTCTTAAACTGAACCACTGCAGATTGTGCAGTAGGCAAAAAGCTGTCTATAATTTATCAACTCATTTCAGCAACCAAACTACACAGTTCTGCAATATTAAAGAGAAAAAAAAATGAAGTTTTTTAAAACTTAAATTTAAAAACTAGAAGTGTACTAATGACATTAATTCACCTTTCTGCAAAGAACATCTGCAGAACATGCAGAATTTACAGATGTTGAGCACTGATGCACACAACCTGAGCTAATGATCTTTTCCTTTATAAACCTGAAGGCTAATAACAGCATTTTTCTCCTTCTGAAAAGGGAACCTCTAGTCTTTTCTCGCCTAGAGACTTCAAAATGTATGATGGTATTGATGTGAAATTTGATTATGAAAATTACTTCATAAATCTGTTTATAGTTCTTCTCACACCAATATCAGGCTGATCCCCTGAATCCATCAAAACATCGATTTCTTAATTGAACATCAACTGGTTTATAGTAGTGACATGACAAATGCATTTCTTCACATGCATTTAATATGCCTTTGCTCCATACTTATCACAAAACCCTGAAGCAGATTGGTTGATCAATGAGTACAGCCTTTAACTAGAAGAGGTTAGTAACAGTGGCATGACATAGCCAGGCTGGACACTGGGCTGACACCAACAGAACCTGCTTCACTCACACCTTTATCACATATGTAACATGGCTTTGACAGGGTCATTGAGACTCCTGAGGTTGCTGAAGTCATTATATCTTAGCATTTAGCATTAGGAGAACTTTAAAGTTCAACACAATCACATAAAGATCTCCTGTTTTAGGTAATCCTTTCTTCCTCTCCTGCAAAAGGGGGATAAAGAGTAATGACCTTGATGTTGGTAAAGAGCAGTGAAGAAACTCAAGAGTATTCAAAGGCAGCCCAACTGAACAGAAGCCTGTTACACTACAGACACTCCTCTTACATGACCAAGTCCCCACTGAAAATCTTCAGCGAAGAGCTCCAGTGAACCGAACTCCACTTCTGCAGCTACTATGAACAGGTATCATCATATGTAATCTGACCCTTGCTAATCTCTCAGAGAAATACTTGCTCCCTCTTGCCAAAAGTCATTAGGTTGACTTTACATATCTTGCTCGAGATCCAGCTGTTTGGGAAATAGCCTGATGAAAAAATAGTCCACGAGTTCCCTGATTCCATACTGTATTGTAACTTTCATCATTGCATTTACCATCTGGAGCATAGCACACTGATACCAAATGCTCCAAAAAAGCATCGTTTTGAAAGTAAACCATGACAGCATATCAAGATTTTTTTTAAAGTGACAATTCAAAACTAAGTTTTCTACAACTGACCGTATCTCAGTAAATATGCCATAAACCAACAAAATTATTATTATAAACACTAATCAGAATTAACAGTGAGTACTTCAGAAAAGAATGTGCCATAAAACTTTGCATGTTTGAGTCTTCTCTACCTCTTAAAGAAACATTATGGGTCACAGAAGCTGTAAAAAGAAACATTTCTGACATGCTCCTTTATTTCATGAAACTGGCTTCTTTTTACTTTTGCTTAAACAGCTTAAAAATTCTGAATATAGAATGAGTTCTTTCAACTGAAAAGAAAAACTGTTGGAATTATATTAAATGTGCAAATTTTCATTACACTGTATTAGATTTCTGATAACTACCTAAAACCACGAGTTTGAAATAATTTAAAGCTTGACAGGTTAGTTTTGAAGGCAAACTTTTCATAGAAACCAAACACTTCTGCATACATTAATAAGAACTAAAGAGAAAGAGTTTAAATAGCACTTTCTTTTATTTGGTACTTATTACTCTGGCAAATTAATCTTGTAACTTAAACTAAATATTTAAAAATATGGGAGGAATAATCTACATAGGTCCTCTGCTTTGTCAAATGAACATTTTCAATAAATATTAAATGCATATTCCTGTTTCATCATTCTCTAAATAAGAAAGGCAAAGAAGATACAAGGTATAAAACCACAAATTTCTACAAAAATATGATCCCTTAAGATATCCTTTTCCAATATAGTTACTGTTATTTCTTGATCAGCAGTTTCTGTCCCATTTTGCTCCCCTTCCCAGTATGTAAACTACTAGATTTTAAGGTTACTTCATAGTTAATTACTTTAAGAAAAGCTGCAAAATTATTTTCAAGTTTGTTAGTACAGCAAATATTTCTAGCCATTAATACTGCATTTGTTTCCTTGGTGGAGATTTTCTCCTTAAAGCACTATTCAACATCTTTACAGCTACACAGTTTTCACCAACATTCCAACATTCTAACCTTCAGTCTGAAAAATGAAAAAACGCATTAGTCACCTAACATTTACCAATAATTCATCTGTACAGTAGCAGACACACAAAGCAATATTCAGCAGCTATCTACAACAAAAAAATCTTCCCCTTTAATTTTACCTGCAATACTATTTTGTTCCCCCCATTCTCTCACCATAACAAGCACCTGGAATTTCCTACCCTCCTGTCTGAGATTTCAATCAATTCTATAATTTGGTATGCCTTTATTTCTGTTTAAGATGTTTCATGGCACATAGGAGGGCTTTTGTGCAAATTCAGAAAACATTTGTTTGGTGCTTAAGGTCTGCCATTATAGACGGGAACTTCTCTAAAGTCACCTACATTTAGGCATAAATTAGGTAAGGTTGGCACCAGTGGGATGAGTTAGAGCAAGAAACTTGCACACACACAATTATTCTTAAGAATACCTAAATGACCCTCACTGCCAAGCTGCTTCTTGAGACATCCTTGTTCTCTGTTCAGTCCCATGGATTCTGCATTGTGGTCCACCTGAAGTAGGTATAACAAAAAGCAATGCCTTACTTCTGTAAGTAAGTGTCCTGTAGCAGAGATCGTGCCACATTTCTGGGTCTGGAAGAGACAGCCTCAAGAGGTCTCTTCCAGCCCATATAATTCTGGCACAAACAAGGTATTGAAACTTTTGGACAAGAAAAAAAAGGAAGTCACACTGGAGTCCCTAGAAAATTTTATTTTAAATCATAAAGAGAAATGTGATGTTTAATTTCTTTTTAGCAGTTTTGCCCCAATAGGACTCATACATGACTAAGCTTTATGTAGAGAGTGGCCTTTCAAGATGTTAATGTTAAGTAGTGCACTCAGTGAGCACAGAAGTATGCAACAGGAAAAAAACCTGCATAACAACACAGTGACATTTCTTAAACTTACTGTTTAATTTAGTGTTGTGTTTTATCTAAAAAACACCACATTTTGTAGACATGCAAGATCGCATGACAAATGCTTGAGAGTCTTGCTGCACTAAGATTGATCTCAGTTTCTATTACTAGTCTCCTTGACTCCCACAGCAATTATTTTTAAGTATTGACACCAGTACTAGATAATCTATTCCTTGTTATGCCCTTTGGAATAAGACCGCATTAAAAATTGGAGACTAAGCAGCATTAAGTAAACTAAAAATAGCATTAAGAATCTGATATGAAAAAGGCAAGCAGAAGGGAACAGGTACACAATTTTGTGCATTTATGTTCAAGTGGAGCCTTCAAGGTTACTGGGGCTACTATTTTTTTATGACATTCAAGACTGTCTTAGTAATATATGTGGGTTTAGTGAACAAAGTACATGGTTATAGCAATTCCTAGATATATTTAGTTCAGGTCATGTATAAACAGCTTCTCATTCAAAATCATTTTTATGCTGCTAGTACATTCTTCTGAAATACTGTCCTTGCAAACAGCAGAGCATCAAGACATCTTTGATATGCAGGCCTTACATGGCCATTTTTCACAGCTGTCACTAATGGCCACTACATTACCCTTCAGGGTTGTTCTCATGTTGGAGACCTACTGAAAGCAAGCAATGTCCGCTGCCTTAAATTATTTTGAGATTATTGAAAACAGTTTGTTTGCAAACATCACTGAAAGAAACTGAAGCCAGAACAAGCTTCCAGGGAGTTGATTTTTTTGCATCCTCCACATGATCAGCTTATTTTCTAGCATGAATTGGAACTTTTTACTTCAAAAAACTTGAGTCCTTGTTATGACAAGAGCCACAATAAGTAATTTAAATTACCCCTTGCTCAGTAGGTATGAGATACTTTTGCCAAATTAAGGAGGTAAATAAAGAATTAACCTTGCAACCTCTTAAAAATATTTTCACCTATAAAGCACATCTTTTCAGTAGAGAAGCAGGGGCACACTCATTACTGAGATCCAATATGGGCACTATAAATTTTTGCAATCCTGTAGATGACAGGTAACTGCGATACAATAATCTTTTACTGTTTTATTTTCCAATGCTGTCCTTTTAACCGTCCTCTCAACACCCATCTTCAGGGGCAAGAAGCAAGACCCAAGGAACAACTGGTTGCTCGGTCTCACCTCAATATCTAGCAAGGCGATGGAACAACTAACCTGGAAACCACTTCCAGGCACAAGAAGGACAAGAACGTTAGTGGGAAGAATCAGCATGGCTTCATCAAGAGGAAGCCATGCTTGACCAAACCAACAACTTTTAACAGTGTCATGACTGGCTTGGCACACAAGGGCAGAGCATCGCAGTGTCTTCCTTTACTTCAATACGTTTTTTTGACGGGGTTGATAACTGATAAAGGTGCCATCATGGAAACAATTCCCTCTTCAAGCTCCTGCTCTCATGTAATTCTTAGTATCCAGTGACGACTGACTCCCAGTTTTATACCCAAATAAAGCTATGTCTTAATCCCGTCTGCTGTACATCTACAAAACAAAAATGTGACAGTATGGTACTAATAGCACATCTGTAAGTAGTTCTTACATGACAAGATTAATAATCTTTCAGTATCTAAAGAGCAAATATTTAAAAATATTTACGAACTCATAACTTTACCTCTACCAAAATGAACAACTGAGAAATTACGTCTGCACATAAGAAGCAGGATCTCTTTCCTATTTAATTAAAATGGAAATGCAGAAATGAGTATTTGGACCTTCACTTAATTTCCCACGCACTGTCACTGTATATCAACTGTCTTGAAATTACTGGATAGAAATTTATATGCTGGTAATCTCCATATACCTCCACATGCACGTTGGTCAACTGCAATATTTTGTGCCAAGAAACCATCGCAAACAAAATCCAATAGCAGGCAACAGTGGAGAAGACCAGGTCACGTCTAACTTATTTGATTTTAAAGCAACCAAGTGCACAAGCCTACTTTAATCTCACACTGAGATGATGCCTTCATTAGTGGAAGCTGCACCAGCCAGTCTTTTTGTAGTTCATAGAGATGTTGTCTATGATTTAATTCATCTTGCTAATTTCCCTACCATTAGAAAATGGTAGGGTTAATCACTTACCAAACTTCTTCATTTATCCACAAAATCAGCTCTAAGATTTTAAGGTAATTTCCAGTCTATCAGGTTTTGATGGAAAAGCTACAAAAATTTGTGCCAAAGTTTTGAGGTTTATTCTGCTACAATTCTGACTACATCCTTAAAGATGGAAAGAACACCATTGTCAAAAACTTCCCAATTTACACAGAATGAGAAAGTTTTCCATTCCATCATGAAAGAGTATCTTTTAACTCAGCAACCTGCATTTAATGTTGCATTACTGTGCCACCCTCCTTTATTCTTTCTTTACTAATTTTGTGCAACAATAGAAGTTATCTGAGGTTTTATTTTTAAAAAATGGGTAAGAACACCAGGTTAGGCCAGCAAAAAAACAAAAACCAAAAAAAAGCTCTCTATTAGGTCTCAAATTAAAAAAGAAAGCTCCATTTTATAGAAATCAATATTAGCCTTTATTGAGCTCTCACAATGTATTGTCCTCGATATACCACTGGTTACACCATTCTAGTTCAATCTAATCTATGTGAAATACTTATCTTGAGTTAAATGAAATCAAATAAATCAGCAAGTAACAGTGTTAACTACTCTATTCACACCTTAAGTTCCAGAGTTGATTTTACAGACTTGTTTCTCTCTCTTATATGTTACTCTAAAGCAAATTATTAGTGAATAAAGGTGTTTCTTTGACGAGGACAAGGGAACTGATAGGTACTTTATACCGTTTATTTTGCAAACTAATTGCCTGTATGGATCTAGCTGGGATGCAGTTCACATTCTTCACAGCAGTCGATACAATGCTGTACTTTGGATTTGTGGCTACAACACTGTTCATAACACACTGGTGTTTTGGCTGTTGCTGAGTAGTGATATTTTGATAACTGTATCATTTTAGTTTTGCTAGCTTTGCACAATCATATTTCTTGTTTTTCTAATTTCAGCAAGCCAACCTCCAAGGGCCTCGTTAAGTACATTCAAGGACTACACACACATACAGACATATATATATACACTTAGAGTCAGCAATACTTCCCTGTTGGTTCATTTTCTTCACTACCACCTTCTCTTCCCTTTCTCTGTCATTCTACAGACTTTGGCAAACAGATGCAAGGAGCACATGAGTCAAGTGAATCAACCTATCCACAAACCTCATCCTGCAAACCACAGTGAATTTTCAAATTCAGTTTTCCCATTGAAGCTCAGCATACATGAGCCTGAAGATCTTAATCTGAGTACTATAGTTTTGCAGCTGACTCATCCAAAGGTAAACTCCATGTCCCTGGAACAGGCAGCAATGCTTTCTCACAGAAACTTAGACCACAAGTCTCCAGGAGATGGGATTGTGAAGAACATTAAGCAACACCTGAAGTATAAGTCACATACTGTAGGAAGTCCAGTGTGTCAGTGGGGTATTTCATCAAATTTTCTTCAGCCAGCTATTTTTGGAGATAACCATTAAATGAGTGATTCATTCTGCCTCAGAAAAAAAGAAAAAAGAAATGAAAGCATTGCAAAGTCAATCCTCCTCCTTCCTCTGTACAAAGATTATAGTATACCACATAAGATGTTGCCTATAGGGGATATGGTTATATATGGGCAAGACAAAAAGGAGGGTCAGTACCACCAAGACTGACTTTCACATACCTACTAAATTCACATACCTAACAGGATGCTATGAGGTCTATAGATGCTGTCATGGACGCTCCCTTTCTGCAAAACAAGCTTGTCCTTTCCCAACTTTCAGCACTGTGCCAAAACACATCTGGCTATCAAGTGCACGAGATGGGCAGGGAAAGACAAGAGGGAAGTGGAAAGCTTTACACCAGCTTGCTTGGTTGACAGAACAGGCAACATACATGAGGTCTTCTGGTAAGTGTTACACCTTGATCTATGAAACAGTAAGAATATTCAGATCTAGCATCAAATACACTGCTCTGCAGTCAAACTCATTGCCTTTTTTTAATTACTATTGTAGTAAAATAGGAAAATAATCCAAGTTAAATGCTTGTTAAATGAGTAAGGACACTGGTATCCTTTCAGAACATTGTTTAAGACGATCATACCTTCCAGGGCCTATGGTCAATCTAAATTTATTTCTTCTGCACATCCCTATTCCCCAGAATACTCTCCTCTGACAGGCAGCTGAGGGCATTTTGTACTGGAATTGACAGTCGTGAAACAAACCTTTTTGGTAAAGCCTGGTTCAAAAGTGCCAGCACACACTGAAAATACTGTGGTTATTTTTCTTTATAAATGGGAAATTCAAGTTTCCATTTTCTGCTTCTGTAACCTTATGTGAGTTATCATCACATGTACAGATTTTAAGGGTTTAACAGTTCTAAAAGACATGACACCCAGTAGAAATGTAAACCACACCAAATACTTTAAAAACAAGCAGAATTTTGCCAAATTTGCTACTACAAGATGATAATGTAAATAATTTAGCAGATTTCAGCACCAGCATTTAGGATGATCATTGACCTTATTCTCATTTACACTGTGTGAGAGCATTTAAAGGGATAGCATACATAGTGCAGGACATAAGCCACATGATTAATAGCTCTGAAGTAGAAGAACACTACAGTCAGAGCAGTCATAAGTTACTAATCTAAAATCTCTCCTACTCTCAAGCAAGGTATCAGTCACTGTCAAAAATCCGATTCATCAGCTGTCCAGTCCACTTACCTGCTCCCATTTTCCTTCCTATTTTTTCCTCAATTTTCCACTTTAATGAAAAATTCATAGGAATCTAGAACTCAGTCTGTTTAAAACACATCTGATTACCAATGCATTTCTAACTCATATTTCCTACCTTAACTACGAGGAGCCTTATGAAAGCTGAAGATACATCTTTGAGATAATTTTGAGAAAAGCACTTCTAACTTAAAAGCAATTTCCAGTTCATTCACTAGAGCTCATATACGCCTCTACAGTTACCGAACAAAAGCTTTCCTTCACTCTTAATACATAGGAATTGTATGCCTTGTGCATAAAGCGTATGCCTTGTGCATAAAGCAACTGGATTCCTTCCCTCTTCATTACCTGCTTGCAATAAAACTTGCAAGAGAGCATAAACATTTGAGAATTGCCATACGAGAAAATAACGTTAGTAATTTACTATAAGCTTGCAGTAGGTTTGTAGATATGATTTTTCCTGACACTTATGCTATACAAAGTTTATCCATTTACAGCATTATTCACATAGGCACATCCTAGAATTTTTAAAGAAAGTTTTTATAGCTTTCATACCTGACCTGCAAATAAGTAAAAACGAATCTTTTCATAGTATTTAATTTAAATGGCGTTAAAGATGAAATGTGTTATTCTGTTTACCCTCCTATAAAACACCAGCATTTTTTCTTCAGACTTGCAACTAAAGATGAAGAAACTTAGAAATCAGACTAACTCTTCAGAACTGAGGATACTTTTAGCAAGTGATGAACTCCTATTTTGTCTAACTGGCAAAAAAAGCCAGAAAACCAATGTACTATACTGAGACACGAGTTAAACTAAGGTGGTATCATTATTAAGTTGTATAGACTACAGCGACTCTGCAATCAAACTCTGATGCATTTCTAATCAAGAGAAAAAGCATGTCCACAACAACAAAAAAGCCACCATTCTTATTTATCAAACTAGAATTACCTTGAACCAAACAAAGAGCCAACCCAAGGGGAAAACAGAAATTTATTATTTAAGAGTATATTGTGATTATTTCAGTGAATCACTCACAGACACTCAACTACTCACACTCATCTGGGTAAGCCTATTTAAGGCATTCACACTAAGGAAACCAACAAAACCAAATTGCCTTTTGTTGTTGTTGCTAAATATGATTCTGTACACACGAAGGTCCTTCAGTCAAAACATATACCCAAAGGAAAACTTTTTGAAGTGGTCCTTGATCTACATCTTCACTTTAAAAACCTGGGTATATGGATTTCATTAGATTTTCACAGTTAGAGCAAGATACTAGAGCAAGATTATGTAAAATGCATTATATCTTTAGTCATTTGAATTAAAAACTTCATGGCAGAACTAACAGACCCTGCACCATAATCTTATTCCATTAATATGATTTTAGCTGGGTCTAGGCTAATACACTAATCATTTCTGTGAAAATGGATTAAGACTATTCCTTTGTTCTTACTTATTGACCAAGCACTACTAACATTGTATTTTAAATGAATTTAAAATGTTAGCTCAGATCTCATTTACTTTAGTCATGTATTCCAAGAAGGCTTAAAACCTTTCATGTCTCGTACTTTGCTGAATTGGTTTAGCTCCTTTCTAATGCATCAGACAATCTCAGAGGTCCTTTTACCTTGCTCAAAATGATGTATGAACCATGTAGAAGGATAATTTCCTAAAATGAAGTTGGCTTTCTTTTTATACTTACTGCTGAGACTACAGCAAAGTATCAGAGGTAAATCCTTATTCTTATATTCATGCACTAAATCTATATAATAACAACCACATTTGAAATACTAGTTGTATGCATTCAGACTCAAATATATTAGGCTCTTAAAGTGGAAAAGTTCAGAACAGGGTCTGAAAAAAAGAGGAAAAGCTCTTTTTCCTAAGTCTGATACTTGAAAAAAGCATCAAAAGATTGCAAGATGATTGCTAGGTAATGGTCACAACAAGACCTAGCAACTTGAAGCCGAGAGATGGCAAGACTTCAGAACAGGGAAGGCCCACAGTCTGAGTGCAGAGGTATTCAAGTTTTCCAGAGATTCTGTGGGCAAAGACTTGAGCAGAGTTTGCTGCAGCTGTAAATCTTTGAAATTACTGCATTTGAGCCCAGAAGCAAGGACCTGTTTACAAGGACACAAAAGGCAGAGAAAAAGCTGTTTATCAACCCTTTTCCTATTTTGTATTATCTTGTCATGGACCTTGATTTAGATAAAACTGAAGAATTCTGCTTTTAATCCAATAAAACCAGGGGTTTGCATCTTACAGAAGAAATCACTTATGAAGCAGAAAATCTAGACAGATCCATTTTACAGCGAATCCAGTGTCCTGTTATGAGATCTATAAATTGGGTGAGGGTCAAAGTGTTTAAATGCATCTCAGTTTGCAAGCTGCAAAATGTAATAAACAGAGTTTGTATTTTTGTAAGCTGTTTTAAATACACCTTCAGTTTCTGAATCATGTATTATGGTTACATGAACTCAGCTTACATATTTCTACTCGATTTCCATTGTGCTCATTAACCTCAGTAAGATTACAATAATGCAGCTATATTAGTTCCAGTTCCTCATTAAACTATTTTCTTTTATAACTTTCCTTTCAAAAACCTTTCAAGTAATACATAATACAACATCAGTGTACCCAATCAGAACTAAAGTGCATTTATTTGTAATTCCTTCTTCATATATTTCCAGACAAGAACAAGCTGTTTCAGGCATGGCAACTGACTGATCTCACAGTAAAAAACCAAAGAAATGCTTTCCATCCCTATTCATGAAGGTATGCTTCTCAGTCTTTTCCTTAACTACAACGAAACTGCTTTTTTTTTTCTGAAAAATGCTTTTTATGTGAAACTTCATTCAATATCAAGACCCTACTCCCTTAGCCAGCAATCAGCTCATACCTTAGATCTTTCCAGGTGCTCGTATCTTACTCACTGGTTAGTCCAGCATGAAATGTGCTACCTGAGTGTGATCATAGTATGGTAGTCTCTGGCAGCTGGTGTTAGACATGCTGCCTTTGCAAATAGTTGGCTTCCTAGATGTTGGTCTCTGCAGGTGCTGACCCCTCAGATTCCTCAGACCTGCAGCATTTTTCCAGTGGCCAGCACCAGCCCCTTACCCCACTTGTCTGGTAGCTGACCTTGAAGTTTGCAAGTGTTCACACACAGGGACAGAAGAGCCAATGCACTCACTCAATAGTTGCAAATAGCATTTGGCAAGAATACAGAATAGCCTGCAAAGATCAAGTGAAGGCTGAGACAATCCTACTGCCAAGCAACCTGCCCAACAACCAGCATGTATGTGGCTGCATGTGACTGCCCCGGTTTAGCCACTTCCCCCCTGCTTCCTCATGTTTGTTACACCCCAATTCACCTTGACTTCTCTATTCCCCTGGTTTGGTCTCCGTCACCTAGACATCCCATAATAACCTGCATACAATATTCTCTGTCCCATCCCCAAATTCTTTTTCTTTCTGCATCCCACAACAAGTCCTATACCCTATTATGCAATCACCTCTTACTTGCCTGGTATTCCTGGGAGAGAATGTTTTTCCTCGACCCACCTCACTACTTTCCTTTGATGTACTAGAAGGAGATCACTGGCTCTCTTTTTAGACTACTCCACTTTGCCTCCCTGTTGTTGTTCATCTGATTCTTACAGTCTTTATGTTTTAGTCAGTCTTACAGCATCACACTGAATAGTGTTTCATATAAACAACCTCTGAGTTAGGACATTTTACTCAGAGTGTTGGACTCATATTCTGTGCTGGCATCGTTTCTATCATTATCACAAATAGTATACTACAAACACTTTATGAAGTCTAAGCATACTATTTCCCTAGAGACGCATTTGAAAAAGCCTCCCAATTAGCTCCACGGAAATTCAATCCTCTCAGTGACAGCTAATCAGACTGAAAACACCCCCACAGGTTAATTTTTCTTACTTCTGTATCAGCTTGTTGCTTTCTTTAACTACTAGAGAAGTTAGGAGAGAGCTGATGAGTACTTTATCATCCTCACGTACATATACGTAATTCTGTTTCAAAATGCAGAACTCGGTGAGAGGGAGAAATGTTTAATAAATACTTTTGCATCATTAGCTACATTAGTTTCTTCTGCCAGTCAGGCTGGTTTTTCCTCAATTTTGTTCTCATTTCAAAGTTAATCACTTTGAACCAATTACTTTAAAAGCTAAGTAATTTTAACCTATCAT
The DNA here is from genome assembly GCA_013397815.1 of Aleadryas rufinucha. Classification (NCBI taxonomy): domain Eukaryota; kingdom Metazoa; phylum Chordata; class Aves; order Passeriformes; genus Aleadryas; species Aleadryas rufinucha. The sequence goes on along the minus strand of VZTH01011468.1, from coordinate 154,484 downwards.
ACACAATACCAAAATGGATTTCTCTTTACCTGGGCAAGCTCCATTTTCTTTGTCGTCATCCTCCATACCATAATAATCTTTAACATCCACTATCAATAAGCACTGCAGCCTCCATCTCAACTGGAAATGAGTCAAGCTTCTTTTTGCTTCTAATCCTCCAGTTACAATAATGTGAACCTATATGAAATTTCTGTGTATTCTGAAAGTGAATATTTAAATCATCCTTCAAAATGTAAGGATTGCTAAAGCCTTTTACCTTCACAGCTTCCAAGATGCCAAAGTTTTAAAACTGGCCCTTCAGAGTGACATTACAAAGCCTCTGATTTGTTTGTTCAGTAATCCATTTCAACATTTACACCAAGATTCAGCCCAACCTGTTTCATTTACACCACAAAAATAATCCATGTTTGAAACAAGGAAAAAGACACACTGATATTTACTTACAGTGTAAACTGAGGGTTAAATAGGTAAGACAAAAAATCTGTATGTTCTCTTGAGCAGAAGCTACCCTTGTTACTACACAGTGTAAAATACACTTTCTGCCTAGCAGACAAGCCTGCAGTACCTTACTCTGACATGAAGTACAATATTCTCAAACTGAGAGACAATACTTACTGAGCAGAGAGGCAAGGTAGATTTATTTTGCAACAGTACAGTGTTGTGCCTGGGGACCAACCTCAGAACTGCCCCATTTTCTTCTAACGGCAGGTACCAATTTTGTAGAAGAAAAATTTCAACTAAAACTGAAACACAAGCTCATCCAGCTGCAATTTTTTTCAACAGAGCCAAGAGGCAATTCATTGCAGATGGGTTAACATTTCTGACCGATATATGCAAGGAATTTAGCATTAAAGAGCTGCCAGTTATTTGAACAACTAGGCAACTGGTAACTTAATTTTGCATCATAATTATCACCTGAAAAAATTATCTAGAGTGAGAAACTTGTCCATTTCCTTCAAATAGTGTTGAAAGACCCTGCTTCTATTTTCTCTTGCTTCTACCTCTACCATACCTACAGTGCTATTTTCCAACCCCCTTTGAGTTAATTTGTTAATTATGCAACAGTACGAATGTCAGACTCATAAAGTGTTCTATGCAACTGTTCTAGTGCCAATAGCAACTACTGAAATGCAATAAATTCAAGAGTCCAGAGAAATATATTTTCTACCAAAAGGCACACAATCAATACCTATGATTGTAACGAATTTAAACTGGAAGACACTCAAAGTTGTTGCATGACACCAGAAGATTGCTGAAACATCTTACAGCATATTATTATTATTATTACTACTACTACTACTATTACTATTATAATAAACCATTTAAAGCTTAAGCTAATGTTGGAGATTTAATAGTGCCAGTGACATCTAAAATATTTTCTTACGAAAAACAAGTCAGTATCTTTACTCTTCAGTGAGATTTGCACATCTGACAGGAATTCCTACTACCCCATTGCCCTATCTTGATGGTCACACACTGGGGTGAGATTAAGCACGTTCTAGCTTAAGCATGGTAAAATGAAACAGAACACACAAAGACACTTGATTGCTTTGCCCATGCTCCAGTACTTGCATTATTTTAGGAAAACAAAGGAAGCTTATTATTCAAAACAAGATAAGATTATTATTTGGAGTGACATTATTTAAATTAAAGTCTTTTTCCTCTTATCAATTTCATCTTATCCAATCCTTATCCTTCTTTACATTCAGTTCCATGTATCAGTACCACTTAGGTAAAAGCACAGTGCATTTTGTTCCTATACATTCAGTTGATTGTACACAATCTCCTAACTGGTACTATAATTTTTATAAAACTTTTTAGATGAGATTGTATATTTGCAATTTTAATCATGCATGGTCCTGTGGTTTCAAATGTCTCAGGATGTCTTTTTTCTAAAGACACCATCTACCCATGAGTAAGGCTGATTTAGTTCATGCTTGTTTAAATGTGTCCACTTTATTTTGTTCAATATACAAATAAGCGTATGTAATGTTGTCTTAATTGTCTCAAAGTCACCCGGAAAAAAGATGAAGCTTATCATAAGCTGAAAATGCCATCTGTTAATAAGTATTATCAACTGAAACCCAAGGCAGTATTATGTTTTGAACCTGCATGGAGCAAAAGTGTAATAGATGATCAATTACAACTAAGCAAACTTAAAACAGCTTTCAGTTAAAAACAGTTTGGCACGTTAAACAAAGGCAAATTTAACCAAAGCAGGCCCTACTCAAGCTTGTTCTCATTGTTTTTAGATCCTACTTGTATAGAATTTTTAAAAATTGCATTAAAATGCTGTTCTGCTGCAGACCAGAGCTGACAGGATCAAGCTGATACAGCAAACACACACCGGGCTGAAGAAAAAAAAAGTGATACCCTTCCTGAACACTGACTCCTTTTCCAACATTAAAAAGATAAAAACTTTTCTTTTTTTTCCCTGATAAAAAAGGGGTTTCTTTCATTGCTTCTACCTGCAATATCTATTTCTTAATTTCTTTGTCTACAACTTCAAATACGTAATAAGAGCCATGACAGATTAATTTCATTAAGTAAGACTATTTTTCATGGCAATCCTCAAACAGAAGAAGTCCTTTGTTACCTGCAAAAGGAATGAATAGCACAGTTTCGGGAAGAATCTAATTTGATTTGCTTTCCTCCAGATTAGCATTAAAAACAACCAAAGAATCCAAAATAATCTGATCTCTTCCGTAAGACTGAGAAGGTATGATTAGAAATGTAAAACCAGCCTGGGAGAGGTCCATAGTCTGTACAATGAGAGAACAAGAAGCCTTAAAACCCTCCACCCTTTCTTGGGGTAGGAGGCAGGGAAACAGGTTGCCCTATGTCTTATCACATACTCCTAAATCCTGAGCTTTAATTCTTATCTGCTTAGTCTGAATTTGTGAAAACAAGAACTAAGAGTATAAGTAAGACTATGCATTCAACCAAAGAGCAAAACAGGTTTCTATTTTTCTATTCCCATGATATACATGATCGCTTTTTAATTACAATTTAAAGTAATATTGCATTTGATATAAAAATCAACAGGAAAAAATATTTTAAAAATAAATCACTCAGAAAGGCAAATAATGCTTAGACCTCTAGAGAAATGTTATTAACAACTGTTGAAGTGATTTAGCAAATGTATCAACAATACAGTATCAAAACAAAGAAAACATTTAGAATATTTATAACAGGATTCTGCATTTAAATTATCATTCAGGTCAATATTTGCGAATCCACTTATTCCTACAAGTTAAAAGCAAACACTTAATAATAACACTTTCACCAAACTGGTGTTTAGGTGGACACCAACTACTGTGCAGGCTTTCATCAATGCATTCTTACAGTGCTACTCAGTTTTAAAGAAGTGTAGAACACTAGAGCACTATTTGCTCCAACTCATTTCTCCTTGTACAAAATTATTAGGATGATAATTTGTAATACTTTGAATAAGTAAATTCCATCCCAGAGAAATAAGGGGGACTGATAGTTCCTCTTGCCTCAATTGTCCAGGCAGGTTGATTTTTGTGGGAGTTTTAGCTGTCTTTGGGGGAAAACAAACACACCATCCTAACAGCTATGTTAAATTCTTCCTATTTGGTTAAATGAGTATTTGACACATTGGTTTTCCTGTATGAAGGGGAAAAGCTGCTGGTATGACTTGCCCCCACTTTTATTTGAGGGGTTCTCTAGTACGTTTTAAATGCAAATAAACTGATGTCTGTACCTCTGTAATATAGGCCATCTGGCGCTGGCTGGTACCAGCTGACTGAGGGCAGCAGCTCACTGTAACTGCCAAGTTTAATCTGCCAATTTAGTCTTCGTTTTGGGGAAGAAAAATAGCATTTGATATACCACCATGGAAAAATAACCTCCAACTGACCCATTCCTGTCACTTGAAATAACTTTATACAAAAACAAGAGCCAGTTTCAAATTCAAAAGGCAATATAATAAAACAAACTAACTCACAGTGTCATATTGAAGTTCAATTAATCAAGTGAAACTGCTGCAGTCCTTCAGAACCATTCATCATCCTGATATGTTCAGCAGAATGAAAAAATCTTTAACTTTGAATGTCGATATTAGTTTGCAAATGCACAAGTACTTAGTGAAAAAAAAAGTAGTTCATTCTTTACATCCTAACCATTTAACTTTACTGTCCCAGTACAACACAATCTTGTCTTAAAAGGGTTTACTTCAGTTACTTAGAAGTGGTTTCACAGTAACTATGCTCCTCAACATGCAGTATTTTACAGTGAAAACATCACAATATTTTCATGACAGTACTCAACTCATGTGAAACCTCTAAACTAAACAGTGGAGAAAGCTACATAGCACTGAACCCAAATGCTTCCAAAGCATTCAGTGTCATGGACTTAGCTAAACTTTCTAATTTTGGATATTGGAAATACTTATCAAGTTTTCCATGGACAGTTTTCCAAATGACTTCTGGCTTAATTCTGGCCTGTTAACACTGTTGCACACCACATTTTTTTAATTTAAAAATTAGACTACATAAAAAGTTGAACCCTACAAAAATCTGAACATTCAGCCATACGAATTTTCTCCTTTACTCTGGGAGCACTCCAGAGCCTCATAGCATCATATGTGCTCAAAAGTGATGACTTTTTTGTTTGAATTTGTACTGCAGAAGTACATAAACAGGTATGTCTTGAAAAAAGCTAAACAGTATTAGTTGCTCTGAAATTCAAGAAGTCATTCATACAGCTCAATCCAACTTCTCTGCTCTAAACAGTGCAAAGCAAATGCCTTTGCTAAATGAAGTATTATTCCTTACACTCTTTGACTGCTTGTGAACAGTATTGCTCAGTTCCCTCTGCAGCTCTTCTATGTCCTTGGGGCACACAGTCTCCCCAGTTCACACACTGGACATGTCCCAGCCATGCCCCTGATCCCTCAGCCCGAATGACCTAAATGCACTTCAACTCCTACTTTTCTGTGCTTCCTTTCAGTGGAAAACAGGTACAGGTGGATGGAGTGCACACAGAGCCTGCTCCAACCTGCTGCATGAAGAAGTAGCATGGAGCTTACCTAAAGTGCCCCTCTGTGCTCTAATACGAAACTTTACCTAAACTATCTACACAGGTTAAATTTTATTTCAGAAAACTACTCTGAGTCTTTGAGAGCTCTCTCATGCACAAGTAGAATACTTATGCTACATATTCTTTTTTAAATCACCAAATAATTCTAAATTGAACACATTCAATTACTCAAGGATGAACAAAAATTCTATTCAGTAAACATGCTAGAAATAAAAAAGGAGTTCAGTGGTTTACTCTGTTCCCAAACAGAGAACTTGTTCAGTCAGCTTAAGTAGAAAAGAAAGGAAGGAAAAAAAAAAAAAAAGGCTGATTTGGGAAATTTCACTACCTTCATCTGTATAACAGAGTATTTAATAAGAAGGGAAAGCTCCTTGGAAGCTGTTGAAAGGGCAGGCAGGATGATGAAGTTTAAAAATAGCTAGCAAAAGTCTACCTTTTTTTTCCTGCCTACAAATTGAAGACTTTCCTGTGTAACTACCAATGAAATATGTAACAGTGACGGTCAAACTAAAGACCTTCTTCCCCTCCTGACTAATAAAATGCGCTCTTACAACATGAGATTTACCTTTTTAGTTAATTTAAAATCTCTTAATCTTAATTGTCTGTACAGAACATGTAAAATTTGCTTTCATTACATGACAGTCTGCCTTATACTATTATCCTGCTCTTGGCCCATAGGAAACATTAAGAAGCACACAATTAGCTCACTTTGATTATTTATTCCTGCAATTCAACGTATTTTTTATATTGCTTAAATTTGCATTTTTGTTGCTTGCAAACAAGCTGGGCTTTGAGTGAACATGTCAGCTTCACATAATCTGGCCCCAGTTTTCATGCCATAAAAAACTACATAATAATTGTTACAGTAGTTTTCTTGCAATATTTTCCCTGTTTCTCCAAAGTACCTGTAAGGATAAGGTTGTTTTAGGCAGAAGCACTAAGGAAACTTGAGATCTGCAACTGTGGAAATAGCATAGGGAGAGAGGGAGGAAAGATCCTGGGTAACTTATGCAAGTTTCTTACCTTTCTTCATTTAGACTGAAAAAGACATTACAGCTGCCAGTAGCTTGGCAATGTCACTTATTTTATTAAGAGTTTTGCAGATCTGATGTGAAACATCTTGTTATTGGCTGCTTGCAATAAAATGCTAATCACTGGACTAGACTCAATCAGTAGCTCACACAGTAAGATCTTGTTACATAACAAATTACCCAGTAATTTCATCAGAGAAAGTGAACAGCCCAGAAAAAAAGAGTAAAATGACTTGCTACTCACTATTCTGCAGTAGATCCCTCTGATCTTGAGGAAATTCAGTACACTACATCTGAACTCTCCAATGTGAATGCTCACAAAAAAATATTTCCCCTGAAACCCACTTCAAGCACATGATGATTCTTTACTGAAAAGCAATTTCAGTAAGAAAACTCACTATTATTAAATCAGTTAAAAGATGATGTTCTTTGTTTATCAAAGCATGATAATCAATAAAGTATCTTTTATGCCATAATTACCTGATACAGTAATGCAATATTGGGATCATAAGTTTACTAAATCAATGCTACAAGCTTTAGTATTTGAAAATGCAACAGAAATCATACTAGACATTTAGCTTGGTAAAGGCTAAGGATCAGTTAGTGACAAGAAAAAGGCTCTCAAATGGATGTAGGAGCAAATTAGTCAGCTCTATGAAGCAGAGATAAGAACATGAGAATTGAATGTGAACATTTTAAATTTTTAGGATGCATATTCTTGTTTTAAGAGCTAAGAAATTTAATCTCAACAAAAGATAAACTCGAAGTCACTAGGAACTGAAGACTTGTAGGAGTACATGACACTTGAAAATAGATCTGAAGTTTTCTCTAGATTCATCTTTTTACCAGCCTCTATTTTTTTCCATCTTTATTGATTCGTCTATAGGATGGCTAAAACACTGCTTGAATTACTTTAATCTAAAAGAAGGCTCAATATTGCATCAGAACTGCCAACTGCTTGCTCATATATTTTTAATTCAATAACTTCCCAAGCCTGGAACAACTAGACTGGAGTTAACCCCGTAGTAAAGGGTCTGTAGTATGATGTCTGTAGTAAAGCCAGCTTTACATATGAAGTGTGCAGACTTCTCTCATTGCTTCCTCCTCCAGGAACTGGGAAAAATAACCATCTACTGCTTGGTGTGGTTGCTGAAAACATGATAAATACTATGGTCAAGATGCCCGCACTCCCCTGCTGATTCAGGATGCAATATTTAGAAGAGGCTATAGACAGTCTCTACCTGGATGTGAAGTGCATCATTATTACTGAAATACTAACGCTTATCAGCTCCCCAAAGCAGAATCACACCACAAAAGCAGCAATGTATTATTCCATGTATGAAAATAAAACCTTTTGGTTTTCTATCTCACCAACACTTTTCAACAGAAACAAATATTTGATACAGGTCTCATTCATCTGGATTAAAGAAAACAAGTACAATTTTAAAATATGTAAAGTTTACAGTCTAAAAGCAGTTTATTTTGAATGAATGATCCTTTAAAAGACCAAGCTTGAAGAATGTCTTAAATTAAAAAGATGACACACAGATGAGTTCCATTTGAGCAGTCAATGCTGACATATTAATAATGAAAGAAAACATGCTGCAGTACTTCAAATGTTTTGCAGCTGTTTCAATAGCACTATTATCTAATACAGATATATTTACCAAATTCCACATTTTGTAGTACAAGCATTTAAAATCAAAATACTTCTTTTTATTTGCCTAATCATTAACTGGTAATCTAATGACTTTTCAAATGTAAATCTAATCAGTGGCGTTAGAATTGTTTTTTATTTCAAGTAGTAGGATAATCCTGCAGCTGTAACTATGCTCTGTTGTCACTTCCCCTCACTTAACCAAGTATTCCCAGCCACATAACGAGATTCACGCATCCTTGCAAAGGGAAACCCTCTCTCTCTCAGACCTAAAGTAGATCTTTGGGCTCTATAAAGTTAAGGTTTCCAAACCACAGCAATGTTTTTAGCTTTTATAACTAAAGTATATTATTATAAGGACCAAAATAAAACATTTAACTTGGCTGGACACCCCTATAAAGCTCCAGTAATCAACAATTCTAATGTTTTTATTGTCATCCATAAACTTACTTTAACCTTGTACCATATCAGTAACAATAGCTCAGTGAAGCTTCACAAATTGTCATAATAAAATCTGCTTCTGCACTAACTCATTCCAAACCTGATTTCTAATTTAAGAAAAATGATATTTGTATCAGGGAGGATTTGTATCACACTTCCAGGGTGCATATATATATTTTTGTATCTTGTTTTATTATGCAAAATGAAAAAAACTCTATTTGAAAACTGAATTGGAAATACATCTGCAATCACAGTCTGTGAACACACAACATTTTTCATAATTGTAACACAACACTATCGGGGAATAAACTGACAGATGGAGACTCCAATGCATTCTGCAGACTACACTGCAGACCTGAACATACTAATGGGTTCACAGTATCTGAGAGACTACATCTGTATTAAAAGAAATTATTATATTTAATACTAGAATTACCTATTTCATCTTTGCTTAATATTAACTCTCTACAGAAGTCCACATGAAATTTAAATTGTACCTGCATTGCTAAGGCTGCTCATTATTCTTTAACATAGCTGTGTAAAGAAGCACTTAAGTGGTTTGCTTGTCATGCTTTGTGACATGATCTTAGTTGCAAATTCTCAAGTTACTTAAGAGTTACTAATTAAATTCTATAGATTATAGATTTATGTTTAAAATGGATTTATTTATAAAAGACAGTATTAGATGATAATACAGGACTCAATAAAACTGACAATTTTCTGTGCAAGAATAGCAATGATCCATGACCCTGAGGTTACCTCAGCTGGTCAGAGCACGGCGCCAAAACCACCAAGGTTGTGGGTTCAATCCCCATGTGGGCCCTTCACTTAAGAGCTGGGTTTGATGATCCTTGTGGGTCCCTTCCAGCTCAAGACAATTCTGTGATCTTAAAATCCTTAATTAGGTTTATGGTCTGAGCTTAAACTTTAACAAAGCTTAACCCATTTCCCTCTTCCTCTTAACACATTCCTCATCGTATGGTCAACCAATTTTTGTATGCAAGCAACAGCACAAGTAAACAATTAATGTGGATTAAACAGATTACAATTCATATACACATACACACATGCGTATATATAGACACGCACACATTAATTTTCTCCCCAAATCTCTGAACATATCTAATACTATGTGCCACTTTTAAATAATTGGAAAAAAAGAAACTCTTCTTACCTTTTCGGCTGTTAACTGTTTGGATGGTTTTTCTGATTCTCTCTCTCTCTTTTTCTCTTCTTTCTTTTTTTCTTTTTCCTTCTGCAAAAAGAAAACGCATTTTACTAGTACCCAATTTGCAAACATATTGAATGTCTACAGCCATACAGAATATAAACAGAGAACTTCAGTTACTCCCTTTTATATCAGTTTATGATTCTATCTGCTCTGCTTCCAGAACTGACTCATTTTGCTCAAATACTAATACCAAAAATACTGTGACTTTTAGATTCAATTCAAGAAATTCATTTTTTCACCTGCTCATCTGCTTTTCTACTTATTAAGCAGAAGGAAAATGAACTAGTATTGCTTCTCCTAAGCTAAGCAGACCTGAAGAGAAAAAACATCTTCAAGTATCTCTGTTAACTCTGATCGCCTCTGTCACTGAGGGTGGATGTCAGCTGCTTTGACCAAAGAACTAGACTAAGGTAAATTGCATGCAGCTTTCTGCAGAAAGGTACTAATTTTTAAAAGCTAATCTAGTAGTCTTAAAAAATACTACTGAATGTAAAAAAGTTGCCTTGGGCCACATGACAGGCCAGCTGAGCAATGAGACATTATGTTGTTTCAGAAAGTGAAAATATAAAGATCCCTTTACTTTGAATGCATTATAATGACATTACAGAAGTTTCTTCACTTTAGTTTTTAATGAATGAATATGCCAAAATTACTGACCCATCTGACTGAAGCAAAGCATAAAATATTCCTTAAGGAATAATGTGAAGAAGATAGACACTTTCTAGGCTAGCAATTGCTTTGACAAAGGGTTAGTCTGCCTGCATTCACCTCGTACAACTACAGCGTAGTACTAGTGAGCACACCTGAGCACTAAATGGATGAAACAAGGGTTTACTATCTGTAATAAAGACAGTGAAACAGTAGATCCTAAATGTCCTTGTAGCCATTAGAATTGTACCCCTTTGTTCAAAGCTTCAAAAGAGCCTTGTTTCAGACAACACTATTGTTCACAAGTTTCCCAATATTAGGAGAAAGGTTGAGAGGTTAGATAACTGTCCATGCAGCTCCAGTATTAAAAATAAAACAGTTTCTAGGTTACAGTTTGTGTCAGTAAGGACTGGTTTTGGTTTTTGTTTTTTTTTTTTTTTAAACATCCCGTATATATAATTTTAACATTTTTATAACACGGCATTTACTTAATACAGTTCTAACACTCAGGTGAAGGGGTTTTTTTGCTGGTGGGATTTTTTTTGTTTGTTTGGGGTTCTTTTGGAGGTGACTAGGCACAGGGCGATCCAACTAACATTCTTCAAAACTTCCAATAATCCATTTTCAAACCTTTCACCATATTTACCAGATGTATTGGGGCTACTCAAGTCCCAACTAAACCATGTGAATTATTTCATCAGGCATTAACCTGAACACTCAGTTCCTGGAAAATCAGACTATTACACCAAGTACCTGCTTACAAGCAACAGAAAGTAATGACCACAGTCATGAAACCCCAATAGGGGAATTTGGAACATCTGTTCACAAAATCACAGAGTCACCAGGTTGGAAGAGACCTTCAAGATCACCGGGTCCAACGCATGCCCCAACACATCAACTAAACCACGGCATCGAGTGCCACATCCAATCTCTTTTTAAACACATCCAGGGGTGGTGACTCCACCACCTCCCCGGGTAGACCATTCCAGTACTTCACCACTCTTTCTGTAAAAACCTTTTTCCTAATATCCAACCTATATTTTCCTTGTCGCAGCTTAAGTCTGTGTCCTCTCATTCTGTCAGTTGTTGCCTGGAGAAAGAGACCAACCCCCACCTGACTACAGCCACTTTTCAAGAAGTTGTAGAGAGTGATGAGGTCTCCCCTGAGCCTCCTTTCGATGAAAAGAAATAGAGACCAACTTAGATTTTACTGAACATTAGGCACACAGAAGAGAACACAGCAGTCCAAACTAGAGGCCCTGCCAATACTGTATCTCACCTGTGGTAGTGCAAGGTGTTCAAGAAACGTCCGTATGACTGGGACAAGTATAGAACAGTACTTTATTTTGAGGTCACATAATATCCTGAGACTTGCAGCCTTACTGAACTAGGATTACAAGTGCATAGCCATGCCTTTCAATGAAGCTTAGCCTTTCTTCCATTACTGTTTCACTGACCCTAGTACCAATCTGCATTCTAATATACACACAAATTGTACTGTCAGAACTTTTCTAAAAGTTTTTCATTCTCTGTTCTCACATCCCACTCCAACCTTCTCAAGTTGAACAATTTAAATAAACAATCTCTTCTCCCATGGAAACTCAGACAACTGCATCAAAAGAAGTGTGACCAGCAGGTCAAGGGAAATGATTCTCCTCCCCTACTCTGCTCTCACAAACCCTTCCTCTGTGGTTGGGGCCCCCAACATCAGAAGGACATGGACCAGCTGCAGCCCAGAGAAGGGCCACAAAAATGACTGGGGGCTGGAGCACATCTCTCTGAAGACAGGATGAGAGACTTGGGGTTGTCTGAGTCTGCAGAAGAAAGAAGACTCCAGGGCCACTTTATAGAAGTCTTCCAGTACCTAAAGGGGGCTTCAAGAACAATGGGTAAGGACACTATCAGGATACTGAAAGGAGAAGGGGGAATGGCTTTAAACTGAAAGCGAGCAGTCTTAGATTAGATATTAGGAAGAAATTCTTTACTGTGAGGGTGGTGAGGCACTGGAACAGGTTGCCCAGGGAGGTTGTGGATTCCTCATCCCTGGAAGTGTTCACGGCCAAGTTGGATGGGACTTTGAGGAAACCTGGTCTAGTGAAAGGTGTCCTTGTCCATAGTAGGGGGTTGGAACTACATGATCTTTAACGTCCCTTCCAACTCAAACCATTCTATGACTCTACAATTCTGTAATTTTATTCCTCTCCTCCTGGGAAAGGTTGTTGGAAGTGTCACGTAAGTACTCTTTTCAATCACTGTACCTTAAATTTGCTTGAATATGTTTAAGTGAAAGCAGAGTTAGAGTTTTTTCAATTTTTCAGTATGTCCTGATTTCCAGTTTGACATCAATATTTTTCTAAAATATATTTTGTTAAAGAAACCTCACTTCTGGAGTAAAAAGTATCTGGAAACATTTATTTTTCAAAACTTCAAGAACAAGGGGGGTTTGCAGCAAGTTTCATATGGCAAACACTCCATAAAGGTGACCAAATATAAATGCTTCTTGTTACCCTTAACAAATCTCTGAAAGCTCAATAATGAGTATATGAAGACTTAAAATAAACTGTTCTCCAGTGTTTCTGCCTCCACACCTCATAGAGTCTACAGAAACAGTCTTGATTCCCAGCAACTTAATTTTCATTAATTTAATTTTCACCGTGGACTTGAAAACCCTCAAGTCCTTCATCTTCACACTTCCTAATTTCAATATTCAAGCTTTCTGCCTAAGCTCCATTAGATAAAAATGAATTCAGACTAAATAAAAACATTTCTGAAATGTTGCATTCATGCCAGAACTTCGGCTCAAGTGTTTCATTACTTGCAAAAGCATTCAAAAAGCACTATGAAGATAATAAAATTTAATTGACTTTATATTAGTCTTAAATTCTAAGTAAAGATTATTATTTTTTTCCAAGTTTCATTTCTTACAACATGGCATACTAGTTACAAAGAAAAACTTTCAAATGTGAATGCACCAATAGAGGTGGATAAGAAAGTAAAGGCAAGTTTCATTCTTAGTGGCTGCTTCTACTCCTGGTACAACTTAAAACATGTCAAATTCAACAAGGCTTGTGGTCTTAGTCCATGACACTGTCATTTAAATTTTAATTAATGTTTAAATATAGTTGAACTAAAATAATTTATAACTTCTGTCCAAATTTTCTGTATTTAGAAGGAAAAAGCTTGATTTATGTTCAGATCATAAATTATTTCATATACTGTATAGTCTCAATTTAGAGTGAAGTATCCAAAAGAGCCTAACACTGGGCATTCTAAAAAATGCATTATTGTTGCAAATGGTGACATTTACTGAAAGTTGATACAAATGATGCCTCATCTACTACTTGTGTTACGTATTTCAAAGACCCCTCTAAACAGTAAATGTCATGTTAGATCACACTCATATCCCAGCTAGAAGAGATATTAAAACCAGTATGAATCAAACTAATTCTATATTTATCTCCAAGGAGAATTAACTAAATGGCTGGAACAATACTGATAATTTAGAATCTGGAACAAGCAAGTAATACAAAAAAAAATATCAAAAGTTATTCCTGATGAGACAGGACAGTATCACTCATGCCCATTAGATGGGGATTAAGTGGGTTTTCCACAGTTTTGTGACACTAAACCAGAGGAGAACCAGAACTTTGACATATAAACACCAAGAGGTAACAACCACACATGTACTTTGCCCTGCTGTATTGGCTCTTTTCATTTAGCTAGTCCAAGAAAAAAGGGGAGACATATTTCAAGTGTATGAAGTATTAACAGCAATTCAAACTCTGAAGTTACCTCAGTGAAATTACTCTATAGAGATGGAAACATTTGTGCAAAGCAGTAACCTGCTAAGAGTTACACCCAAAACCAATATACCTCTGCTTTGCTCTTCTCAGCAGCAGCTTGCAGAGAAGGAGAAGATGCCAAAGGCTGAGCAGCATCAGATGATATCTGTACAAAACAGAGGAAAGAAATGAGAAAGAAAATAAGCAAGAACAGCTGGGAAGAGAGGCAGCAGAGGCTGCTAAGAGACATGATTTTCATTCCTTTCTTTTTCAATAACCTTGGTGGTAGTGGTTACACAACATAGAAGAAACACAAAGAGGAGACAAAGTTTGGGGTTTTTTTTCTGAGTACAATATTTAAAGGAAATGTTTCAGGTAGGAAAGTGTGACTTATCATGAAATTCACTAGAACAGAATCTAAGAAAATGAACCTGGATAAGATCATATCAAAGGCCTAAGAAAAATAATTAGGTTTCATCCATTGTTCAATTTTTATCCAGTGTAACTACTGAAATATTAATGTCCTGAAGCATGAAGGCAGACTGTCCCAGAGGAGGGGGAGAGAAGAGAGTGCCTTTGTTCTTGTTCAGTGTAACAGAATATTTTTATTAAGAGGAATGCAAAATAACTCTGAAAGTTATACATTAATTAAAGTTCTAATTAACTCTTCTCTAAGAGCACTCCAAGTACATAAACAGCTTAGGGTTAATATAAAGCCACATCTTAGCAGCAGGTTGAAGGATCTCCCAGACAAGTGACACTTCTTTCCTAGTAAGTGGTATGTAAAATTGCTATTAACACCACTAGACTTACAGAATTATCCAAAAGGTGTGAGTTATATATGCAACAGATACAGTTTGCTAAAAAAAAATAGGATTTCTCTAAAGGCATTTTCATACATCTTCCTATCCAATTTTTTTATGCATAGCTGATCACTTTAATGGAAACATTATCTTTCTATTCCCCTTATTACAAAAATGCAACTGAAATACATTTTCCAAATATGTAGAAGATCTTCAGAGCTATAAAGCTGACACTTCTACACTGTTTTGTATCACCTCTATTATCTAGAAGGAAAATTTAGAAATAAATGAAGCTATAAGAGAGTAGGTCATTATGCTGGACCAAAATAAGCAATTTAAATGACATGTTTTTACTTAGTTTAAAAAAAGTAGCTTGCACTAAATGGAAACTGAAAGCTGATAAAAAACCCAAACATATCTTGTGTCTAAATACCCCATATTTCTTACAGAAAATTCTACCAGTTTCTTAACTTACACAGCTGGAATAGTCATAGAATTTATATATTTAGTATTTTTATGAAGTCAGAAGCTATGCCTATGCTGGAAGATGGTGTAGAGCTGCAGGAAAGATTTAAAAACTAAATTTTACCTGCAGAAATATGAAACAGAATTCTCATTTCTAAATTTACTGCCTTAAAATCCTTGGGTTATCATCAGAGTTATGGATACACCTGCTGCAGTGATGCAGTTTCTCAAACAGTAGCATTCTGTTGCTGTAGAACATTGGGACCCTGTTTATTCCGACTGCACCACATTGTAACCAAATAATATCAGAAACATGATAAGGTAACTACACAACATACTGATCTATGAACTATAACATCATGCTCCTTACTGCGTTTTCAATTAGATAAAAATGTGTAAAATTCTGATAATGAATCATCTTAGGTATGCTTTCAATTTGCTCAAGATACAGTGGGATTTTTGGTTTGGGCTTGGAGTTTTTTTCATTCTTTTGCATACTTCAGATTTTGGGAGAATTTAAGCTTGATAGCTCTCACAGGTGAATAGCAGGTAACAGCTACTCACCACACAGAACTAGGTGAGCAGAATTTCATTTGGGGGCTAGGGGGAAAGTCAGCATTATAGGTGTTTGTCAGTTTCCATCCTCCCATAATAGTTCTCAATCTTCAAATCCTCTTCATAAATTACAGGATTATCTAATCTAGAAGAAGGCAATCCTTATGAAGGCCTGAAAGCAATTATTATAGTTTTGCCAATCAAGTAATGGAATCACAGAACCAACGAAGAGGTGTCATGCAAGCTATAAGCAGGAGACACAGTGAAAAGCAGTCACTGTCTAGCCTAGGATATGGAACAGGATGTACAGGTTGAGAAGTGCCCAAGCACAACGTTTAAAGACAACCAGCAGCACTACAACCACTTCAGGCAAAAAAGAACACTTGAAAGCAATGCTTCACATATGCAAATATTCAACTAAGCAAGAGAACAAAAGACAGGACTGAAGCTAATCTTTAAGAGAAAACACATTACAATGTATAAAGAACAGATTAAGTTTATATAATGAAAGCAACAGTACAAGGTTGAGCTGCTGAACAGCTTTATCACCACCGCATCGTGTTGAATTTGTTATCTACCAGGCTGCGTCAGATAAGGAAAGCTGAATGAAAAAATCGAACCAAACTGAGTGGCTAGACAAAGCTAAACATGTAAATGTTGTCTAGCTAGAATTTTGTAAAGACTTTGATGTAATTTTCCAGAGCATTCTCCTGGAGGAATTTGCTGCTCCAGGCTAATGGCTTAGACGGGTGCACTGTTCTCTGGGTACACACTGGCTGGGTTGCCAGGCCCAGAGGGGAGTGGCGAATGGAGTCACAACCAAAGAGTGGCCGGTCACTAGTGGGGCTCCCAAGGGCTCACTATTGGGGCCAGTCCTGTTTAATGTCTTTCTTTATCTACGATCCGGATGAGGGGATGGAGTGCACCCTCATTCAGTTTACAGATGTAACCAAGCTGGGCAGGAGTGTTGATCTGCTGGAGGAAAGGAAGGCTCCACAGAGCAATCTGGACAGGCTGGATTGATGGTCCAAGGCTAACAGTACAAGGTTCAACATGGTGAAGTTCCAGGTCTTGCACTTGGGTCTCTTGGGGAAGAGTGACTGGAAAATTGCTCTGGAGGAAAAGGATCTGGCAATGCTGGTTGACAGCCACCTAAATTTCTTCATCAATATCTAAAAAGCAATTTCCAACCCTATTCCAGAATCCAAGTGAAAAAGCACATGCTGACCTACTCGGACAACATGTTTGCACTATGCTCTGGAAAGCTGTCAACTAAAGACATCTTTGATAATTGGTGCCTTAAAGTACCAAACAAAACCAGGGGTGACTTCTATAACCAATCATACATACTGCTAGAAAAAGAATGAAGTTGTGTGATTGTATGCATTATGAATGCATTGCAAAATGACAACTAACATATGAATACACCATTTTAATTTTTAACTTAGGAGTAGTTACATCTTTTGATTAAGAAATGAATTCAGAATTGCCTAAAACAATGACAGCAAGGAGCCGTTTCTTAAATTTTCACATTTCTCATTTTCCCACAAAATTTTGGTCACGTTTCAGACCAGAAGACTTGCGGTCATTTAATTCTTAGCAATTCTTAAATGTCTTTCCATTGTTTGTATTTTGTGACTCCTTTTTAGAAAGATGATACAGCAAAAATAATCATTTTGCGTAATAAAATTCAATACTGTCTTTAAAGCATCTGGTACCTTTAGTGCTGAGCAAGAAATTACATACACATGTAATAGTACCGTAAGACTTCAGTTTCACCTGTGCTCTGTGAGAAACCCTTTGGTGCACAAAAAAAAAGATCAGAAAAGATTCTGCAGATTTACAGTATTAGTCCAGTTCCCTGCCCCTTTTACATATAAATGTGTTACCTGTCCCCACTTTCCTCCCTAAAACACTTCTGTATTATCTATTAAGTTACTACTTAGTAGTGGCACTACCCAAATACATGCTAAGTTAACAGTTCGTGTAAAAGCAACAATACAAACAGTAGTTGGCCCAATGTCTTGATGTAGTCTGTTGACTAAACTACTATTCCAAGTAAAAAAAGTAAGCTTTAAACAAGCACTAAATGAAGTTATCAGAAAACATAACATACAAAATCTCAGAATGATTTTATTTTAGTTTAGTTTGTACTAACATGTTTCTGATGGCACACAACAGTTAACAAACACTATCGGTCATTAAGATGTAGATACTAAATAAAGTTTTCACCTGCTTTTATTTGTAGTTTTTCCACAATCCTGCACTGATGCATGGCATTATTTAGCCTTTTATTTAAAAGGATTCAAGTTGAAGCTTTATAAACCTACACTAAGCTTCCATTTAAATATGAAATGTAGGGTGCATCACGCAGAAGATTCAAGACATTAAAAAATGAGCGCATTATCAAACCATTTAAGAAGTTCACAGCTGAACCAAATACAAAAGTGCCCTCGAGTGGCCAGTTTACACACATACAATATGCAGGGAAATAATCTAAATAAGGAGGACTATTCTGCTTTCATTTTGTAGGTTTTAAGTTCAGCTGCTACACGTTTTTCTTATTTCAGCAGACTTTTGACTTTATCACTATATATCGCCAATGAATGTTGACAACACTAAAATCAGTAATTTATCCTAAAGCAGTAGCAATTACAGACTGCTAGTAGATGGATATAAACACACAATCAATTGCTTGACATTTTTTAAAGAGGCCTATTCTTGAAATACTGAAAAGAGTATAAGAATACTAATGTACTATTAATAACACTTACCTATAAATATTTGGAAATTCTTTAGACTAACTTGCAAGGCACTTTTAAAATTCATAAAATGTCTCCCTGTGCTGGTTTTGGTTGGGGTAGAGTTAATTTTCTTCACAGTGGCTAGTACAGAGCTGTGTTTTGGATTTGCTGAACGCAGGGTTGATTAATAAAGAGATGTTTTTGTTATTGCTGAGCAGGGCTTACACAGAGCCAAGGCCTTCTCTGTTTTTCATACAGCCACACTGGCAAAGAAGTTGGGGCTGCATGGAAGGTTGGGAGAAGACAGCCTGGACAGGTGACCCCAACTGACCAAAGGGATATTCCAGACCATGTGACATCCTGCTCAGTATAAAGTGGGGGGAAGAAGGAGGAAGGGGGACATTAGGAATGATGCCATTTGTCTTCCCAAATCACGATTACACATGATGTGGCCTTGGAGACGGCTGAACACCTGCCTGCACTTGGGAAGCAGTGAATTAATTCCTTGTTTTTCTTTGCTTGTGTGCATGGCTTTTGTTTTCCCTATTAAACTATCTTTACCTCAACCCACAAATTTTCTGGCTTTTACCCTGTTCAATTATCTTCCCAATCCTTCCGGAGGCAGACCGAGCGAGCGGCTGTGCAGCACTTGGCTGCTGACTGGGGTGAAACCACAACGCTCCCCTACTCAGTGCTGTAACACTGGACACCATAAGAAAGGTTCAGAGTCCCATGTTTCACAAAACAGAGCAGTAGGTGGCTATGAAAGAAGCCAGCATTGGTCTTCTATCAATATCGTGAACACACAGCACTTCTCCATCTCTTCAGAGTTACCATTCTAATTACAGGAATAGGTGAAGCTTATGCACAAGCCAGATGTAGTTCTGAACATGTGCACAGCTATAGACATTCATAACATTTACATCAGAGATGCAATTATACACTGTTCTGAGAAACACAGATATATTTCACAGAACAAAATCTTTTTTTCAACTCTAACCAAGAACATCCACACCTACTGTTGCCTGCTTTATTATTTATCATCTCCTTTTAATAACCACCTATGTGAGATATTACAGAGAGTCACCATGGCTTAGTTAAATGTTGACACTGGATAAATGAAACAGATGTTTTTAATCTCTTACTGAACTGCCTTCCATTTCTCCTGTCCAGCCTAACCAATATTTCCTGCATTTGCTCCAGAGAAAATTATCTTTAGTGAGAATTTCCCAGCACTTCAGAACACTACCTTCTTTTCCCCTAAGTGCCTTGCTCTGCTGCATGCAAGATCATTTACATTTTCATAATCCATGTTAAACTGGCAAGGTAGTCACTAGAGATTTCATCTTTGGCAAAGTTTTGTTTACTTGGACATAGCAACTTGTAGCTATGAGGCCCAGATATGTGAAGTACTCCTCAAAGTACTTAAGGAAGTGGGGAAAACAAGACCCTGCATGTGGGAGCTACTGGGAATGCAGCTAGCCTACTGAAAATCCAGTCCAGCTTCTCCATCTCCAACTCCAACTCCTTCATTATTCCATGGTTTGGCAAAGTGGTGCTGAAGGGAAGTCACTAGTGGTACACCCAGGCATTGATGCTGGAGCAAACACAATTTAACTTCTTCAGTAATGACCCATGCAGTGGGACAGAGTACAGGTTTGCAAAGGTTACAAACCAAGGAGAAGTGGTTCATGCGCTACATAGGTGTACTGCCATTCAGAGCACCACAGACAGGATGGGCCATCAGGAACCACCTGGCATTCAAAGGAAAGGGCACCCAAGGAGGAATAACTCCATGCACCAGTATGGGTTCAGTATCAAGTGGATGGAAAGCACATTTGCAGAAAAGGGCCTGGAGGTCCTGGTGGACAAGTTGGACACGAGCTTGCATCATAGCCAATTCTGGGGTCACAAGTACAAGAGAGACAAGGGCACACTAAAGCAAGTCCAGCAAAGACACACTAAGATGATTAAAGGACTGGAGCACCTTTCAGACAAGGAACGGCTTAGTGAGTTCAGATTGTTTAGTCTGGAGGAAAGAAAACTGGAAGGTGGGGAACGAGCAGGAATGAAGACTAAGGCAGACAGACTGTTGCCTGTGACATCCAGAAACAGGACCAAGAGGCACTGAACATGAATTGAAACACAGGAAACTCCATTGAAACATAAGAATAAATGTATTTATTTATCTTACTGTGGAGGTGGTTGAATACTGGAACAGGTTGCCCAAAGAAGTCATGGAGTCTCCAGCCTTGGAGATACTCAAAACTCAATTGTACACGAGACGCAACAACCTGTTCTAGATGACCGTACTTGGAGCAGGGAGAACTGGATGATGTCCAAGGGCTGCTTCCAACCCTAGTTGTTCTGCAAATCTGTAATTCAACCTACTCTAACAAAATGATCTTAAAAATAATTTAACCTCCTTTCCCTACCCCCGCCCTCAAGTCATAATTCTTGTAGGGTGTTTCAGTGCTTCNGTGCCGTCGCACCGGGACCTCCCGGAGTGTCCAGAGCAAGAGGACAGCAGTCGCCGCCTGCCACGCCACCGGGCGGCTAGTGGTCAGCGCGGCACCTATTGATGTCTATCTTGACTAGCATATTTTAAAAACACATCCTATCACTTGATTCCAAAGTTTGTCATAGACCACAAAAAACCCCAGTAGGCTTATTGCACTTTTGGGAGGAGTAATTGGTAACCTCTCACCACAACAATGGTGGAATGCTTCTGAATGCTGGCTACTATAAACTGAAATGTTCATGTGCCCTGTCAAACCCCAATTTGTACATCTTAAGATGCCTACCTAACATATTTTAGTGCAGTAAATATATTATAGATTTAATCTCCTTTAAGATAACTTTCTGGAAATTGTGCCATCACAATCTCTAAATGCACATCACATTTTACACAGCTGCCTAAGTTCATACTTCTTAAATTATACACAATGTCTTAGGAAAACATGAAAAATACAGACCCATTATTCTTTTTCTTCAGTGAGCATGAGTTACTTGAAACTTCTGCTCCATACATAATTCACACTCTTTCTTAAATACAGAAACCTTGTTTCCTAATCTCTAAACATTGTCAGGATGTGATAATATATTCCCACTTCATGTAGTAGAATAGATTGTACCAGTTCATAATTTTTGAGACTGAAAGTATTTGAAATTTACTTCATCTGAATCACCATCCACCCTGAATAAGGCAATTCCTATATGCATTCTCCTATATACTTATTTTTATTAAAAGCTGTAGAGTTTGTTTATGATGATACCTACATCGCTAACCTTTATCCTCATTCAACACAGTAACCTCACTGCCTTTCCTCGTTACTTGTATGGCATAAGGGTCATTGTATTAGATAAAAAAAATAAACAACAGTTGAAGAAAGTTTGTCTTTTTACAGGTTTTATTTTACATGAAAGAGGAGGTGCTAAGTTGTTTTTTTTTTTAAATTGGAAAGTGTGACTGCTTCAAACTTGATTTCCTAAATCTCTGTGCAACTTTAGTACACTTAACTTAGCAGCATGTAGATACAGTCAAATTTGATTATTAGGGTTGTGAACCAGAAACAACTTCTTCAGTGCAGTCCTGTGTCTCAAGGAGTCACCCCAGCAGTTCTTACTGCATATTCTAGAACAGCATATTCTAGACAGATTTTACTCTTTCTGGAATCTTGGTTCTAAAAGTACACATTTCCTCTTTATTTATTGATAAACTGTAATCATCTATTTCAAAGCTGAATTCCTCTAGGCCAGTAATTTTGGAAGATTCTTACTAACTCCACAAAACCTAGAACAAGGAGTATTTGCCATTTCTCTTGGACACTGCATCTCAGATCATGAGTCTCATTAAAAACTGTTCCTCCACATAACCAGTTGCATAGCTCTGGTAAGCATTTGGGACTCAATACAGAGATTGTCAGTCAAGATGAATACTCTGTTCAGACATTACTTTCATAAAACCCCACACTCCAGAGCATTTCTCCACAGCTCATATTTGCTTCACTTAGACTTACTGCAACCATTCTGAAAAAGTCCATCAAGTCATTTATTTAAGCATACAAGTTCAGATTCTTGGGGAAAGGTGTATAATTATAAGCTGTGCTCTTTTAAGAGTGTTCCAGGAGACAATAAACTAAAGAAGCATAAAGAGTTTAATGAGAGTCCACAGCAAACAAAAGGTTTAACAGTCTTCAGGACTAAGATGGTTATAGAAGAAACTGTGCTGCAAGCTTTACCCTTTAGTTCTAGGATTGTTGTGTACAAAAAACCCCTATGACGAATATAAAAGAATTTGCCTATGCTTCAAAGTGATGATCAGGTACAATTTTGAAGTGGAATGATATTCCCAGTTTCACGTCTGTACTACCTGAAGGACAGTTTTAACATCCAAAACCACCTCTTGCTACTTGACCTATGGCAACTGTCTGTAGTTAACCACAGAAGCAATGCAAGCTCCCACTTGCATTTTACAAGCTTTCAAGGATAAATGAAGTCAAACAGCACAGCATACTGCACAAGAAGCTGTTCTTGTTACTGCATCTTAGATGCACCATTTATAAAGATGCCCTAATTGTTTCACTGCTATGTGAAGTGTGATTTATTGGATTCTATGCTATACTTTACATCATTCATAGTTTATGCATGCCTAAAAATCAAGAATGGGGTTTGGCAGAAAATTAATTGCAGGACAGCAGTATTAAGCTGAAGATACTTAAAATAAATTTATTTGCTAACAGCTACTGCTGCTCCTAAGTTGATTATTCAAAGAGCAAAACCAGTTCTTTCTAATAAACAATACTACATCACATGTGTTATTCACAGGACAAACACATATACATTGTTCCAGGGTATCAGCCTCTCAGGTCTTTCTGTAAATAAGCCACGAGCCTGCACTGGGTCTAAGTAAGAAAACGAGAGTAACTATTTACTGATAACCCACTTAAAACAGCAGAGCAAATTGTACCACACATTTAGTCCTGAACAATGATACAGAATTTGCATCTCACATTCTTCCAAAAATGATAGATCAGAAAACTCTGAGATAATATGCTTTTTAATAGATTTTAAATATTTTTTAAAGTCAAGTTGCTTTCAGTCAGCATTAGATTATTCTAATGTATATTTGATTTCTACTTAAAAGCATTATTCTATTTAAAATGTAACCAGCCAATAAAACCACAAATGCTTTTTCTGCCACAGCTTTATCCTGCATCACTTTTCAGTGAACCATGAAAAAAAAAAAATCATATTTGCATATTTTTAGTCAGCATGTTTAATGGCACTACTGGCCTCTGCATAGCTAATTTTGTTATTATAGTGAGCAACTCTAAAGATGAAACTTAGTAATACAACAGTCTTGTCAGAAAACAAAAGATCTTCTATAATTAAAAATAATAAAATGAAAATTTTTAACAAAAGTCATTTGTAACTCATTGTAACAAATGAATCCTGACAGTCAAAAACTGAACTTTGACATATACTCCTGGGATTCAACACACAGAATATAGTCACAGAGATGTCCTGCTAGACAAACTCCAAAAGCTTATGAACCCACCAAAATTACACTAACAGAAATATTGTATTGCATATTTTAAAATAATCTATTCAAAACAACTTTTATGCTACAGGAAGGTTTTACTACAAGCAACTTGCAACAGTGGATGAAATCTGGGAAAACCCCTTAAATTTTTACAAGCCACCTCAGTGAAATTACCACATTAAGGAAAGTCACCCTTAGGCATAGCAACCCTGTTCCTGCACTTCTGTATCACTTGCTTATACCTAGAGGGGATTCATTTTACCAAAATACAATATATGTGTGCATCTCTAACTTAAATTAGTCCTAATCCAAGCAGAGGCATTTCCATTTCAAAGGTGATAAGAAAAGATGTGCTAAAAAGCTCATTTGTTCCCCCAACAATGCTAATTTTGATTAGAAATAGTATACAAGGTGCTCTTTGCAAAAGTAAGTATAGTTAAGAAATTTTCCAGAAGAGCTTGCCATGGGTATAACACTGACACCCCAAGGGAACAGTTCACAAGAACTCATTTCATTCGTTGTTATTCATCAAAGTATTGTACTAGCAAGTGCCTTGAGTGCTACCAAAACATTTGGTGGGGGCTGAAGGCTACAAGCAGTAAAGTCCCCCTTTCTCCACAGCTGCCCCTCAGTCCCAGGGAATTTTACCTACCTTCCAGCAGGGTAGAAAGAGTAAAGGTATCTCAGACTGCATTAGGAATGCAAAACAAAAGCTTTAAAAACTGTCACCACCCCCTGCACAAGGGCATGGAAACACACACCCCTTTCTCACTCCATTCTCCTCAAACTTCTCACAGACTCCCATGTGCCAGAAGCAAAGGGTAACCTCCCCGTTTCCCTGCCAACAGTACCCAGAAGCAGAAAAGCAGAGTACCAGACAAGCAGAATGGAGGCTCAGCTTCACCTTTTCTTCTTTTTCCTTGTCAGGCCCAGGCCCAGTAGAAAGACAATCAAAATCAGTGAGCACCAGTCGCAGCACTACAGGCACATGTGAGCGGTGCCAGGGCCAGAGCCCAGGAGGATAACCCAGCACAAGCACCAGACAATGACTGTAGGTGCTACACTAGTCCAGCTCATTTACTATCATGCACTTTTAGGATCTGCCATAACTGTGTCTACAGATTGTCCACCTCAAACCTGATGCCTTGTGGTCTTGAAGAAACACAGGTGACTGCGAATGTGCACAACTCATCTATTGCTAAAATATTGTATGATCAGATTTTGTTCCCAGGAAGATTATGCCATTTACACTAGTCAGTGAAAGAAAGGCCCAAGTAGGAAGAAAGTACTCAGCAGCAATGTATTATCTCTTCAGCTTGTCTGGATTCTATCCTTGCTGCTGTGGCAGGTAAGTCATTCATATTACTCTACAATATGCTAAAGCAAAATCTGATTACTCCTTCAAACATATTAAGGCATGAGTGAATTGCTACATTAGACACCAAGGTTCTCTGTTTAGAAAGCTCTGGAATGTCTTTAGAACTTTTTAAAGAAGTATAATTTTAAACTCTTCTTCCTACTTTCTATTTTGGAATAAAAGTAAAGAAGGGTAACCAATTTGTAATTCAAACCACAATCATATTTTACATCTTAAGTGAAGCAATTTTGCCCCATTTCAAGAGTACTTAATGGAACATCCTTCTGTACTTCCCAGGTTTACTATTTTTTACCCTTCTAAAATGAAACTATCATTCAAAGATCCGTTTTCTCAAATGGGAAACACAGCATAAACTCTCATGTTTTACACCTACACTTGCACTTGTCCCTGTAGAAGTTCACTGCCTATAAGGCAGAGTAGTAAGCTACGGTTAGGCCATACTTAAATAACGTAGGTACAGAGCTGTGTATGTTTAAGCATAAATACAACTATACAAAGAAAAATGTATAAACTAGATGATATGTTCCAGAAATAGATGTATCCAAAACCAACCAAACAAAACCTAACAAGACTTTGAACTTCAGTAAAGGTTCAAATTCTCAAAACTCCTTCGCCAAGAGAAGCACTCACCAATTTACTGTAGTGAACACACAGCTACAGGATTTAACAGCAGGCTCATTGTACTGCCTGTGTTTGCTACTACAGTGCACCTCCTGCAATCAACAGTCTGGAATTCAGCAGAAGAAGGGCTCAAAACACCCTAGGATTTCTCATCAAGGTTTACAGAGAATGAGAGAAGATCATGTCACCAGAAATAGCAATCCTATCTCATCCCTGTAACATGTAAAAAGATAAATAAAAAAGACTCAAACTATACTGTTAAAGAACTCTTTATACTCTTGTTTATCACTCTTTCTATTGTGTGAAAAACACAATATAAAGAGTCATAAACAAGCTACCTGTTGGATCATAATGTTTTGCTAATATAAATGTAATAGACAATGTAGGTAAAACTTATAGAACCTAGGAATAGTCTTCAAGAGATAGAGAAGAAAGCACTTAGCTCTGAATCAAAAAGTTTTCAACTGTAAAAGACATTTTAACATACATATTGTTTGCTACATGTCTCTTACATAGCTTTCAAAAAAAAAAAAGTGACAGAATTCTTGGTTAAAGTGTTTACTTACATTGAAGGCATTAACTGCATTTTTATCATAATACTTCTTCTTTTCATACTTATCCCTGATGAAAAATTCCACAGCTCTGGAAGTAGCTAGTTTAAGGAAAATATGCATTCAGATAAACAGTAACATCAACCTAAAAAAGCTCATTGGTTATTAAAATTAAAAAACTGCACCTGATTCACCTCTTTTTGTATTTTTAAAACAGCAGAACAAACCACTCTACACAGAACAACTGCTGCTGCAGTGCCCAAAATGACATTTTTGTACTACACAAAATTAATCAGTTTAATCTCATAAGAAAACAATATGAGAAAGATAAAGTGTAAGTAACTCAGTGTTCCACAGTCAGGATGTTTTCACCTGGCATTTATAATCTACATAGTACTGAAAAATACTTGAACAATGATACTCATATATGGTAAATAATTATAGTTTACTATGTTAACTTGGGGAAAAAAAGAACGCTCTCTTCAAAAAAAGGTGAAATGTATGTACCTGTTCTCTGATTTGCACAAGTTATACCATTTATCAAATGCTGATCATAAGCACTTCTCTGAGATCACTAAGTCCTCCATGAGAGTCTCCTGTTAAAACAAACATCCTGTGGAAGGGAAAAAAAGCTACTAAAACAACTAGTGATAAAAAGATATTGAAGCAAAGATGGAAATAGCAGCAAGCATATTGATGTAGAAAACCAGAACTGACAACTCAGTAGCTCAAATGCAAAAAGGAAAGCTAGTTGTTTTCCTCAATTATTCTCTCAGCTTCATAAAGCAGCTCATCCAAAGCAGCATGAATACTTCAATTTTAGTAAAGCTCACTCTCTAGGATCTGAAGAATAAATTTTAACTACTTTGTCCAGCAATGCGATTATCCATTCAAAAACTGATATTGCAACTGTGGAAGCTCAGACTGATTGCCTCAAACTTCCAAAGTAATTTTTCCTCAGTCGATGGAAAGATACCTTAGCTCCATATACTATGTCCTAAGATTAACACTGAACTCAGAGCACTCAGTCCCTTCATTCTGTGCATCAAATTATATTATCAAAAATCTTAGTTTTAAATTGTATGCAAGTGTCACCTGAAGACAGTTTCATAAAAGTTACAAAAACCAAAACATTGCTTTCTACCTCTTTCCAAATATATATAAATTGTAAAGGACATCTAGAGCACTTTGAAGGTACAACTATCTTAATACTAATACTGCAAAAAAATTATTCACTCTGTTGTTGGAAAAAACATTTTTCAAGAGGAAACTAAAGCTGCCATACAAAAAAACTCCACAGTAGTCTTTAAAGTTAGCTTCTACACTACAGCATCTCTGCCAAGTACAAGGGATGGGAAAAAAGTTCTTGGAAAGGTCACTCTTGTGATTAAGAAGCAGAAATGATGAGCGATCTTTAGCAGGAGATTTTGGGCAGATCCCACATACATATTTCTTCTCTGTCTCCATTTTACTACCTTAAAACTAGAAGTATATTATAGTGCTACAGGAAGTTAAACACTAATATAGATGAACATATACAAAATCAATCATCACATGAAAAATATTTTCATACTTCATCCAAAAGAATATTCAGAATATAAGAATATTTACTACCAGAACACTGAGGACATACTAAGCTGATTTTATAGTGATACAATGGGCAAAGAAAAAAGGCAGAAAACATCCATAACACAACAGCTTGTCATGAATGCCAAGTAGGTAAGTGGCTGCCAAAGTTATGAGAAAATTGAGAAATAATAAATCAGAAAATATTGCTATCATCTCTCAAGGTAGTGCAGTTTTAATAAAGACAACACAGGCAATTAAATATATTCAGTTGACTAAGCCCACCAGTTAGAAGCTAACAACTATTCAAATGGGTATGTAATTAATTCAAGGCATACACTGTGAACAAAAGAGTTATTCTGAAAGTCTAAAAATTAGACTTTTGGTCCAATCTGACAAGAAAAGCTTAAAGCATTATTGCTTCTCCTGCAGTAGCACCAGTGAATTTAAGTTAGCTGCAGTAAAAATTAAATATATATCTTCAGGATCCATTTTTGAGTAAGTTTTAGTCAAAATATTTTGGTCATATGGCTAAAATAAAGTTCTAGAATATTACAGCTGGAATACTATGGTGCTATCTGGTTCCAGTTACTTTTTTCTTATGAGGATATATGTTTAATTCAAAAGCTACTAGAATATGAAACAAACTTATCTGTTTTGCTCAAGTGCATTTTATAATGAGGAGTCTAACCCTTCCACAAACAAAATCTTCTGGCATAACATATCAAGTGTAGTATCTAATAAACAGAAGAACCAAAATCACCTTCGTATATAGCAAATTCAGATCAAGTTACAACTAAGTCTGTTTATCAGCTCCGCTAGATGGGGAAAGACACAGCTCACTTAAGAGTAGGTGTTTAGGATCTCATTATAATTAAAGAGTTCCAATAAGAACAGGTGAAGCAAATCCTACTTACAGAGTAAGTTCACTAAATCAAGAAAAAAAAAAACAAATCTAAATTAATGCTGTTATATATTATCTTAGTGATTCAGTAAAGGTATTTCTTGAGAAAAGTTATTTATTGCCAGTAGACAGTTTTCTTCCAACCCCTCCTGTCCAGGTACATAGTGATAATCAAATACAAACACAACTGGTGGCCATCAGAGAGGCTGTATTTATTTATGTATTCCCATGCTAGTCACCCAGAGAAAGAAATCCATGCTTCACTGGAGTAAGATGCAATGGCTTATTTTACTTTGCCATTCAGCTCATTATTTCCTGATCAAATGCTTGTAACTTCAGCTGGAAGTTTCTCAGGATAAAGACAGAATATTCAAGAGCTCTCCAGTACCACTCTAACTTCCTACGTACAGGGACTTTATGAAGTCACCTCCTCCGAAAGCAAAAATAAATGGTGCTTGCCAAATCTCATTAAGAAGTAGATTTGCTATGACTGAAGTAATTTAAACCTTTTCTGAACTGTTCTCAACTTTCACTGTCATTTCTAATACAACAATATCAATGAAATAAGTAACACGAGCTGACAAAAGTAGCAGTTCCTTGAAACAGTAATAACATCTCAATTGCATTAAAAGTCATTTCAATGTGAAAGCCAAAACAAAAAGGATACTGATCTGTTTGAGGTCTTCGGAAGTTCTCTGGCAGATTAGCTTCATAGAGTAGTCTTGCTTTAGTATTTCCCATTTCCTGCATGCACTAAGGAAAAGTGGTAGGAAACCGTTAGCTCATGCCCATCCATCCTTTACACTCAGAAACAGTCAGAATGCTACTGGAGTGCTTAAGTGACATCCAAGTTTTAACTTGGAGAGCTCCCTGTTGCCGTACATCTTGGGAGACATGACCATGGCACAGGAGGGCTGCCTGCCCAGACTTGATGGACAAAAGCTAGCAACACTGATGCTGTCTGCAGCGTAAACTAACCCATCCAGGGAAACACAAGCTTTGAGCTCTCAGGATAGCTCTTCAGACCATGAAGACAACAAAGAGTAAGAAGATTTGTCTAATGGCAGGAAGAGGCTTCAGACCAGAGCATACCTGGAAGAGGCAGTGCTTGATATACCAAAAGAACACAACCAGGCATCACACAGATGTGAGTGCTACTGTCCTGTCCCTTACTAAAAAGGCTTACACTTTTTCTATAGATACAACCAAGAAGTAGCTTTCAGAGTCCCTGGGGCAAGGTAGAATACTTCTAAAATGATAGAGATATGAGAGCTAAACCAATTTCTGATGTGAGTTTTATGAACTCAGGCTCACTACAGTAGAAGTATGATACATGCAAAAGCTAACAGGATTGTAAAACATTTCAGCTGGGCATCATGATAAATGCAAATCCTTTCAGAAGTACTCCTGACATCCCTTCCAAATTGGAAACATATTTGAAGATATTTTACCTGTATTTGCTCTGGCGTCCATTGATCCAAGTTGACAGACTTGACCCTTGATATATGAACCCCAAGATTTCGATGTATTCCAGCACATCTGATGCAGATAAAAACACCAGTGTTCCAAGAAGCCCATCTTGGTCCTAAAAGGAATGAGGAAATATATCAGTTATTTTCAAAATTCCATATACTGTGAAGATTTTCTCTGGCCTAATTTCTACACCAACGTGGATGAACAGGCTTGAATAAAGGCTCACCCCTGCTTCTCTAGAATATCGATCACTTTTAACAATCTCCACTGTTAACAATTTTATTCACAGACTTCTTCTAAATAATGTCACAAAATATTAACTAGTCAGATTTATCTAGTAAGTCATATGTTGTGTCCACCTCCCCACCTCCAAAACAACACAACAAACAAACTTTAGAAAGTCGGCTTACTAGCAACAAGATTTTTGCTTGCATCTTGAATAATACTTATGGCTAAGCCTCAGATGAAGAATCAACAGAAATCAGTAGAAGTTGCTCCTTTTTCTCCATTTAAAAGCTTCTTAAGACATGCATCTGTACTTAACTTGAAATTAAATGCAGGGCAATTTTATATTAATGCAACAAATCCTTTAATACCTCATATAGCACAGACTCTACAACAGTAGCATGCAAGCTCTCAGGAAATGATTATACAGAGATTTGCAAAACCAACTGATAAAAATATCCATCTAAGAATGGT
This sequence comes from Aleadryas rufinucha, assembly GCA_013397815.1. Taxonomy (NCBI): domain Eukaryota; kingdom Metazoa; phylum Chordata; class Aves; order Passeriformes; genus Aleadryas; species Aleadryas rufinucha. The sequence goes on along the minus strand of VZTH01011468.1, from coordinate 123,326 downwards.
GGAGAACTGAGTATGTTCAGCATCCTTGATTTCTAAACTACAGTATGAGTTGCCATTCACAGCCAAATGGATTTTCTAACAGAATCAGGCTGATTTATTAACCTTACCATCATTTCTCAACTGTGCTGGCATGTTGAGACAGTCAAAGTATGCTGGCCTGAATTACCATGGTGACAATTAGGATTTTTCACTTGAAGCTACTATTCATTCTCTAATTAAACACATTTATATAATTTTATTCCAGCCCTGTACATCACCACTGATAAAGGCACTACTTTGAAGTCCATCTAGTTCTGAGCTCTAAGGAGTTAAAAGATTAAATAATCACCATCTAAAGTAAGAAGGCATATTGAAGAGTTGGAAAACATTTCAAGCAGTTATTTTCTGCTTTTGTATGACAGATGTGCACCTAGACCACTCCTGCAACTGCAGTCATTTGCATTTCAATATCACTATATTGTATGAACACTTTCCAGGGACCCACAAAAGAGCTTCATGCTTCCCTCTCCTGATCTTTAGCTTAGGACTGTGTTGGTTTGACGCCGGCAAACACCCACAGAGCTGCTCACTCACTCTCCTCTCCTACAGGACAGGGAGAAAAGAGAAGAAGGTGAGAAGACTTGCAGACTGAGGTAACAGTTTTATTAAGTGAAACAAAAACTGCACACAAAGCGGGAAAAAAAGAAAAGAAAGGATTTCTTCATTACTTCCCATGGCCAGGCAGCTGTCCAGCCACTTCCTAGAAAGCTGCACTTCAGCACCTACAACACTTGTTTTGGACACCACCATAACCAAGATCGCCCTTTCATCCTCTTCCTTTCCTGGAGCATTTGTTGCTTGAGCACTTCATCACATGGCATGGAATGGTCAATTAGAGTCAGCAGATGTCTCAGTTGCACTCCTCCCAATTTCTTGCCCACCCACCACTCACCCTCTCAACTCTGGGGAACAGAACAGAAAAAAGAAAAAGTCTGATTGTGTTCAAGCACTGTTCAAGCAATAGCCAAAACAAGGAAGCAGGAGAAATCCTTTCAGTCAGACTCCATTCTTTAGAATTGGTATTTGAAAATCCCAAGACACATTCACAGATCCCCATATTTGTTGTAAGAAGCATTACTCTTATGAGTGGAAATAGTGGCAATATTTTGGGTAATCACCTTGCTTTTAATTTATCTTGTTCAGGATCTCAAAAAGTCAGAGCACTTGATGTCCACTGCTTGACCTTTAAGACCACAACCATTAAAATGACTGGTAGTTTTCAAAAAAAGTGCTACTATCACAAAATTAGATTTCAAGAGTCAAGAGATCTAGGAGTTACTCACCAAAACTAACACATCTTTTCCCACATGGCAATTCTACATTACAACTACTACTTGTCAGATAAGAATGGTCAGACTGTTTGTAATGTGTCTTAAATACTTCAACAACTAGCTACCTATTGATCTGCCTTTTTATTTCCCCCTATAAAACACTATAGACACAAAATACTCACTCTTACACTAGGTAGATTTATATTACAGGAAAGCCTCACTTAAAATTTATACTACTTTTAGTTTTAGTGCTACAGGACAGAGTTTTGCAGGTCATTTGCCTCAATCTATTAATCAAGTTTCAGCTAAAATAGTACACCAGGAGAAACCTAATAAAAAACCTTCTTAGCCACTCCAGTGCAGATCAAGTACCTCAGTTTATGCAGTAGATTAATCTAGCCATGACGGTTTAGAAACAGGTGAAATGAAGTCTTGTGTACCCAACAGCTTCTCCAATTTTTCCCCCAAAGTATAACCCACGTGTCTTCTAAAAACTGGAGCCTGTTTTGATCAGGTTACTACAGGGACAGGAGGTGTTTAACTATAGTATCTATATGCTGTCCAATTTCTTATCCCTACAGGGTGTTTACACAACCACTATGAACTTTTTACTACAAATGAGTTTGTACAACTACACATCACATGAGTTTCCTATTCTTCAGGTACTGCCTCAGCTATGAGATCCCAGATCACTCAATTCTACATTAACGAGACAAGAAGGAGGACTTGACGTGACTGAAGTCTAAATAAATTAAGAGAGAGATTATTAATTTTGTAGTTAAAATATTACACTTGAAACTTTGTTAACAAAAAGTAAGACAAGTTGTGAAGTAGCTGGTTTTCTCCTGGAGAAGAGCAGTTTTGTATTTTTCCAAAAGCACAAATTTCATTAATTTGTACTTATTTATGAAATAAATTAGGGAAATCAAATACATTTAAGCTATAAAGGAACAAATTAAACAGTGGAATAACAGGCAAACCTGAGGCCAGACAAAAATGTTTATGTGTAACCTCTGAATTTAATTCCAAGTAATGACAATATGCAATATTAAACACTGCAAATGAAAAATCTTTTCATTAATACAAATCAATCACAACCACAGTTAAGCACTAGGCAAGAGAAGTCAGAAAATATTTTCTGTGTGGGCATCAAACCAACTATGCTTGACTCAACCAAACAGTCAACTAAAGCTGAGGCTGCAAATGTTCCTCTGTGAAAACTCTTAAACAGTAATTCGGACCGATTAAATAAACAATTTACAGTTTTGTCAATTCTGTATGAAGTCAGGATCCTTATTTCTGCACATAGGAAATATTTTGCACTAATAGAAATATTCATAGGTTTCTTTTTGTTGAGTCCTTAAAGACACATTTGGTTTTCTTTAGAAAAATTTACAAGAGTAACCTGGTTTAACTGCTGTGCATATTTTGCTAGCCAATTAAGAAGATGGTTATTTGGCTTCAGAAATGAAGACTGAACATCAAGAATCTTGATGACTGCTATTTTATACTATTTAAAACACCTTTACATGTCAGGAATAATGCTATCTTACCTACCAAGAACTGCACTATACACTGCAACTTCAGTCAATAATAACACAAAATACTTGTCACGTTTAACATAAGTTTTAATAGAATTGTAATTTTACTCTTCTGAAAGCCATTTGAATTTTTACTAGAAGCACCGATGTGCACTTCAGCAACTTGCTGCACCACTCCAATATAAAAATACACTTGAAGTTACTTCTTCAGTCATTTAAGATATAGATAACTGCTTAAAAGTATTTTTAGTCTCTTTCATCCTTTACTAAAGTTAATTTTAGGAAAAAAGCCATAGGACTGAAAATGACCAATATTTATACTAGGCTATATACTAGAATAACGTGAAGTCCCTGGAACACTGCCTGGCTGAACAAAGGAAAAAACTTCAGCAACCCTAAGACAGATTGCTGCTTCCAAGACGAGAATCGAATTTTTTTTTCTTCACTCTAAATTTTCTTTTCCATATTTCTATACAGAGTCTACTGATTAGATTTAAATTTTCATTTCAGTTCTCAGCAGGTGGATGTGAAGGTGTGTGCAATCTTCCAGAGAAATCATGACAAGATTTTCAATGCATTAGGTCATACACAATTTAAGGAATCCTTAAAATTACTAGGTTATTTTTTTAGGCCCACAAGGTTTGTTGTGTGTATTTAGTCTTACTGACAACTAATTCAGTTGCCTTCACAAAAAGGAGTGATTAATTTTGACTTGAAATTTCAACACAGCACAAGCGCAAGTTTCTTGTAAAAGCTAAACAGAAAGGTAGCGCTTTGAGCCATCATACAGCTTCACATAATTAATTTGGAGTCTTGGCTACTACATGTTAAATGAAAAACACCAAGCAACATTTCCCAATATACTGGGCCTGGCTGGGATGGAATGAACTCACTGCATTGCAGCTCCTATGGAGATGTGCTTTGGATTTGTGACCAAAACAGTGCTGGTAACAGGAATGCTTTGGCCACAGCTGGAGAAGACTTGCACACAGTCAAAGATTTATTTTCTATCCCCACCCAGCAGGCAGGGAGTGGGCAAGAGGCCAGGAGGGGACAGTCAGGGACATCCCAAATATATATTAGAATCCAATCAGGTGCAGAGAAACAGCACTAACTGTGACATATTTATGGTATTTCAGGAGTCCTTTATTAGAGACCATCTGGGCTCTAAAAATGAAAGAAATATGTAGCCACCAAGAAACAACATAGCCTGTTACATCTTTAAGTTTTCTGAGTTTTTAGATAACTCATGAATTTAAGAAAAAAACTAGAGAGTTTATTTCCAGTTACAGTAGACTTCCATGCCAGTATAGTTATTGTATAGAACCAACATTCCTCCTACTCACAGAAATATCTACAGCTACTAAAAAACTGTGAACATTTCAAAAACCAACTTCAGCTGTTTAAAACTTAAGCAATAAAGAGCTTGAAAGTAATTTACATAATTTTAGATAAAAGTCTTCAGATAAGTTGATTTCAAGCCAATTTTTAAATTGCTGAAAAAGTTATCCAATCTCACATGCCATTCTTTCATTCTAAAATGCACATCAAAGTGTGAATTTTGTGTAAAAGGCATCATTTTTACATATTCTCTGGTGAGGTGAAAGTTTTTCTCTCAACGTATTTCAAAATCTTTCCCACTCTTCCCTCACACTTTTCTTTTTTCAGGATACAATTTTTGGTTACAGATTTCTCCTTCATATGATTTAAACTGGATTTGTATCTTGCACGTGCTTAATGTTTGTGCACATACACCCAAATAACACTTTCTTCTCTGTCCCCATTACCTCATTCAGTAAGGACCATGTGTTCTACTCCACTGTTTTAGAAAGAAGCTGATTGAAGAAGCCACAATAAAAATTCACACATTGCTGATAAACCCTTCTAATGCACTTCTACATGATACAACCATGTTTTTGTGCGTAAAGCTGACATACATCTTTGGGCAAGAATAATGATGGGAATTGTAATGCTGAAGCTGGTATAGTACATTTTCAAAGGAAACAAAACACAAAGTACATTAGTGTTTGTATGTCCAAGATTTAAGTTTTACTCCAACTGCTCAAGTTTTATTTTCCATCAGCACAGGCACAGCACTGCATGAAATACAAAACCAGGCTTACACAATACAGTTCATTTAAAATGCTGAGGAAAAAGTACTTTTATCTGCATTACAAAAAATGTGAAACCCTCATATACTAACTGTATATGAATCCAAGCAGTCAATACAGTGTGAAGCATTGCTTTAGTTCTCCATTTGATTAGTTAAAAAGTCTTTAAACCATTTTAAACATCTCAGTCAATGCTCCATCCTCTTCTCAGCTTCCACCTGCAGTAAGGAATTAGCGAGAAGAGTTATACGCTAACAGGCAAGGCTGGGCAGGAGTGGGAGAACCTGTCACACAAACATGATACAAAAAAAAACAATTAAAAAAAAAGGCAGTGGAGACGAGAACAAACTAAAAAGAGGCAAAAGAATACGAAAGTCTTTGAATATGACATAACTGGGAGTTATCCACAAAGGAGCAAGTATAAGATCACTGCAGATTTGACTATAAAGTCGAATGATGATGGTTGTTTCCCCTACTATAACAATTCAGAGTTTCCTTCCCTCCATCAGTCCACCACCATCTGTTCAGCTTACTGTAACTGCGGTTCATCGTGAAACACTCATTTTGCTCAATACAGGTGTTGACCCCTCTTACAAAACATCTTAACTTATAGAGAGCAAACAGAGGTCTGAATTGGGATAAAAAGAGCAGGCATGCAGCTTTTCAATTTTACATGTGCTGTCAAAGGGAAGGACAACCGTTTTACATCTCAGCAAACAATTCTGAATCCTTTACAATATGTGCATAAACCCAGTTTGCCAGGAAACTAATAAGTTTTGAGACAAAGTTGTAAATGAAAAAAAACTTGCCATGACTAGCTTTAAATAAGGTTTGTATGATAGAGGCACATAAACACAAAGTTAGTTTTCACTTTACATTCTAGAAATTCTACAAGAAAGGAAGCCAAGTATTACACATAACAGAATACTAACTTTGCATCTCTAATATAGTCTGTAGCAAACTTATCTTGGGCTAACATTTTTAAAGACTTTAGACAGATTACAATTTTTTTTTTCTCTCAACAGCACCCTGCCTGTCCTTTATCCAAAAAGTGCAGTGAAGTTACTTTAATTCTCATTTGTTTCCCCAAATTCTGCTGCTGTTTGACAGACTTGATTTGCCAAAGAACTGGCTCCATCTTGTGGAACAGAGAATTAACTGCAAGAAAATCTACACACCTGACTCATCCTGAGTGGTTCATAGCCAGTTTCCAAAAGCTATCACTTTTGGCCAAAGAAAGCCTCAGTCACTGCATCAATCCAAGCATACCCATGCAGTGCTCTCTCTCTTTGCATTACTCCCACACCCAATTCATACTGCTCAAGTGTTCTGCTATGCAAGATTTCAACCAAGTTAGGAAAGAATATCTTTCAAAAACATCTGTAACTTCTCCAAGCTGAGATAAAAATAAAGATTGTGAACCGGAGACAAGCACTCTTATACAGCAGATAGAGAGAAAATAAAGGAAACAAGTAAGCAGCAATTGTATTTTATGTAATTCAATTCAATACAAGAAGATCTGAGTTAACACAAAACAGTCCCTTCTCCAGTGGCTACTCAGAGAAGAACAAAATAACAAGGCAGAACTTACAGAGATTCCTCCAAGTTTCTCTTCTCAAAACATAACACACTAGAGACAGCAATGAAGTCAAAATAATACTGAAATGCTCCAAAAACATCATTTACTATCATGCATTTTCAGTCTAATCCTGCTGGTTCAAAGACCGTCTCTTACTAGTTTCATTGGAGGCTGCTTAGTTTTTCCCACAAAAGGTAGATCTACCATCTCCATTTTTGGTTCACAGGCTCCTGAGGTGGATGGGGTGGGGGGAGTGAAACAAATCCTACAAGAAAACACCACTCACCCACCCCCAACACAAAACAGCTTAATTGCAATGTTAATGTCCACAGAAACAGACTTTGTGAATTAAGCAAATCTTTGAAAGAATGAAAGATGTCGCGTAAAGATCTCGAAGCAAAGGAAATCATGCAAGGAACACAGTACAAAAATCTTTTTTCTATTAAATGTTCTTCAAGGCCCTTGAACCTTAAGTCTTTTGAGACTACTGATAAAGGATTATTTACTTGTCACTCAGTCCACTGAATTAGTTTCTGATTAAACAGAACAAATAGCCTGAAGTATGTTCTCGTGTCACATCTACTCCCCACATTAAGCACAATTTATTTTCCTTTACAATAGAAGAGGCTTCCTTATTTTACCTCCACACCCGTCAGTGGGAAAACCATGCAAGCTCAGTCTTTATGTGCTTTTAAGGTGTCAAAGTATGCAGAAAAATACTGTTTTATATAAACAAAGGCAACAAAGGGCTGTAGCTTACATGGTAGTTGTTAGCAGTCTCTTACAGCTGGCTTAGTAAGCCTGTGTTCAGAGAGTCAAGACCAGAATTTGAGAACTTAAAATTTACCACATTTAGGAAAGTGTGACAGGAGTTCAAACAAGAACTGTTTGTAACAGGCTGTTTTCATATTTTTAAATAAATCAAACCCAACAGCATAAAGCTGCACTGAAGGCAGACACCTCAAGTACACTGCTCCAGAGCCCAGCTTAATAGCAGCTGAGATTCATATGGTACAAGGTATACTGCAGGAACAGCAGGAAGACAAGCCTTAGAAACATTGCTAAGCTATTTCCAGCCAGTGTCTGGTAGGTGGTAGAGAGTTTCATGGACAGAATACCTCCAAGCTTGTCTTTTGGCTTGGATAACCGTTTTTCATTAAAGTCATCAAAAAATCCATTAAGTGCAGACCTATTCATAACTCCAAATAGGCTCTGTAGAAGTATCATGAATTAAACTCTTGCCCTGCACAACCCTGTCCCACCTCTCTAAGTCAGAGAGAGAAATATGTATCAAACTGTTTCAATTATTCCTTCAGCTCACTTACTTGCTTCTGTAGCATCAAAAATTGCTAAAAGCACTTCAATGAAATTCCAAGGGTTGTATGAAGCCTCAACTAGAAAAGAAGTACAGTGACATGAGTGTTCCTTCAATTCTAAGTTTAAGCCACAAAATCAAGTGGCTGGCTTCATAACTACTTTAATTCTGGAATGCATCCAAGTAATTTCAAACAGCAAAAGCTCTATACAGAAAATTAAGTGAGGAATATGAAAGTGCAGTTTGTAAATCAGAGGACAGGTTGGTTACATTAGCTATTGGAGATACACAGGTAATGTCAGTTTATTCTTGAGATGAACAGGTCTTTTTCTTGTCTAATAGTCATTTGGCACAAGCAGTCTTGTAAGGTGACAAAGTGAAAGAATTAATTTTTTTTGCCTTATTAACAAATAGTCAGCTACCAAAAATCTTTTTGACTGAATAAGATTGTGAGAAGATAAGCTTGCTTTTCCAAAATAAACTCTTTTTTTTCAAATATTAGGTGGTTATAGGACATAAAAGCTAAGTTGTGAAATAATATACAATATTTAGAGTTCACCATGAAGTTATATACATAAATACATAGTTGAGCACTCCTCATGTAAATGAAGAGAAAAAGGAGATTATGATGGTTTTTTGGGATTTGTTCCCCAAAACATCACAAAGACCTCCTCTTTATCTTGGAAATGAGATGACAGTATTTTAAAAGAACACTTAACTCATTAAAACACTTACTTTTAATGAAACTATCAATTTAACTCAGTGTTTTGTATTGAAATTTCCTTTAAAACCATCTCCCAAAGTCTGCATTCCTGACTTGAAAGTACTTCACACCTCAGATTTCACCCACCCTCACATTGCCCAGGTAAGCAGGATCATAAGCAACTTCTGAACTGTCAAGAGAGCAGCTCCCGACCCTTGGCTGGCAACGACGCCTGGATAGTATGAGCACATGTCTGTGACTGGATGTCGAGAACACATGCAGAGTACACAGGACACAGCCACAGCATTCCTACCAGCTTTGTGGGATACTACCCTGCTACAACACCCTTTGGAAAGTAAAGTCAGTGCCCCAAGCATCAGAGATGACGGAGGTGCCAACCCCAGCACATTCAATAACCTAGCAGCTTCAGAAATAAAATTTCTAATTTGGCTAAGGGGTAGTGTTCCAATTTTATCCTGCCTGTTCACTCGTGAAGAGAAAGACTGCTTGTGTCAGAGTTCAGGCTGCAAGGATAAGGTGTGCAAGCTGTCATTTCCTGTTAGCAGCATTTGGTACTTTCTAAAGAAGACAAGGTAATGTAGCATATTACAGTATTAGTAGGAAGCTTCTAGAGCTGGTCTTGACTGCAATTTTTCCCTTGCCAGCACGGAAATGCTAATACACTTACTGTATTAAGTTTACAATTTATATTCCTTTTATATGCAGAAATAAAAGGAAAATGGGGAACAGCAAGCTCTTACAAAATGTTTTCATAAATTGATAGCTAAACATTAAGTAAAAGCATCATTGACAAGAAAAAGAAAGGTATAAATCTATGCTACTCTGTTAGGATGTAGCAAACCCTCTGCATACCCAGTCAAAGGATAAAGATTATATAAGCAACTGCTGCAAAAAACCCCTTCAGTCAGTAATTGAAGTTCTTCCTTTAACTATGACAATAACCTCAGAGATAAGATTTGTTTGCAAGACAGGCTTATAATGTAGCCTGTTTGCCATAAATAAGAATGAACCCTTTCCTACCAGAGACATAATCTAGCAATTGCATTAATCAGCTTCTCTTTACAAATTTTCCTCAAATATAGCTGAAGAGATCCTTAAATAAACACTCCACAAACTGTGCAACCTCTGTGCAGTCCTCAGTAACTCCAGAGATGTGCTCTCTTATACATTACAAAGAAGGTAAATTAACCCCTATAACCCCTCCAAGAAGAACCTAAATTTGAAACAGATGCAGAGAAAACAGAGATACAAGCTTCTTTATCCAAGAGTGTCCCGTTCCACTATAGNGACGAAGTGTGCATATTGCAAACCACAGGGTGTTTGCGTGGCTTTTGTGGCAGGCTGGACGCAATTTTCTAAATGGCGGCAGCAGCTGCGTGCCTCCTGGTTGGGGTGGCTGCCATAGGCAAACACGACGGGGAGTTGCTGGCTGTGGCATTGCCTGCCCCGCTGGGGAAGGCAGCGGAGCACGAGGTCTTCACGGTGACGAACTGGCTCATGGGAACGGCAAAGCAGGACAAAGCAGCAGGCATGAGCATGGAGACATGACCACAGAGAAGAGGGCGCAAAAGTGGGAGCAGAACGGACCAAGCTGACCCTTCAAGTGACCTTCTCCAGCAAGTGTGGGATGGGGGGAAGCTGCTTGCATTCTAATNTGCCGCACTGAGGGGCCCAGAACTGGACACAGCACTCAAGATGCAGCCCCACCAGTGCCAAGCACAGAGGGACAATCACTGCCCTGGACCTGCTGGCCCCACTATTGCTGATACAGGCCAGGATGCCATTGACCTTCTTGGCTACCTGGGCACCCACACTGGCTCATGTTCAGCCACTGTTGCCCAGCACCTCCAGGGCNAGAGTCATTAAGACTGGAAAAGACATTTTAAATCTGAAAGTTCCACCATTAACCAAACATGGCCAAGTACCACACCTAACTATTCTTTAATACTTCCAGGGATGATGATTCACTGCTTCAGGCACTGGAACTAGGCAGCCTGTTCCAATGCCTGACCAACTTTTCAGTGAAGAAATTTTCCCCAATATCTAATCTATACCTTCCCTGGCACAATTTGAGGCCATTTCCTCCTGCCCTGTCACTGGCTGCCTGGGAGAAAGGGCCAACCCCCATTCGGCTACCTCCTTTCAGGCAGTTGTAGAGAGTGATTAGGGCTCCCCTGAGCCTCCTCCTCTCCAGGCTAAACACCCCCAACTCCCCCAGCTGCTCCTCACAGGACTTGTGTTCCAGACCGTTCACCAGCTCCATTGCCCTTCTCTGGACTCACTCCAACTCCTTGCCGCACTGAGGGGCCCAGAACTGGACACAGCACTCAAGATGCAGCCCCACCAGTGCCAAGCACAGAGGGACAATCACTGCCCTGGACCTGCTGGCCCCACTATTGCTGATACAGGCCAGGATGCCATTGACCTTCTTGGCTACCTGGGCACCCACACTGGCTCATGTTCAGCCACTGTTGCCCAGCACCTCCAGGGCGTTGTTGTGACCCAAGTGCAGGACCTGGCATTTGGCCTTCTTGAACCTCATACAACTGACTTCAGCCCATTGACAGAGATCCTTCTGTGGAGCCTTCCTGCCCCCTTCCAGCAAATCAAACCCCAGCCAACTTTGTATCATCTGTAAACTGACTGAGGGTGCACTCAATCCCCTTATACAGATCACTGATAAAGATCACCGAACCAAATACCGAGCCCTCGGGAAGTCCACTAGTGACCAGCTGGATGTGACTCCATTCACCACTCTCTGGGCCTGGCCACCCAGCCAGTTTATACTGAGCGAAAACTGCACCTGTCCAAGCCATGAGCAGGAAAGTAAAGTGCCAAATTGTAGGCTCTAGACAGTAGAAACACGCTGAAATCATCTATAATGACCAGCCAGATTTTTTGTACCAATCCTCTCTGTTACATTAGTTTGTCTGGGGATGGAGTTTACTTTTTTCATAGAAGGCCCTAAGATGGTGTGTTCTGAATCTGTGACCAAAACAGTGTCAATAGCACACAAATGTTTTTATTGCTGAGCAGTGCTTGCACAACATCAAGGCCTTTTCTGCTCTTAAGACTGTCCTGCCAGTGAAGAGGCTGAGGGTGGGCAAGACGCCAGAAAGGGACACAGCTGAGACATGTGACCACACCTGACCAAAGGAACATCCCATAAAACACTGTGCTCAGCAATAAAAGCTGGAGTAAGAAGTAGAAAGGAGAGACATTTAGAGTGAATAACTACATAACTGTTACTTGTGATGGAACCCTGCTTTTCTGGAGAAGGCTGAACACCCACCTGCTGATGCTAAGCAGTGAATTAATTCTTTATTTTGCTTTGCTTGTGGGCACAGCTTTTGCTTTACCTGCCTTTATCTCAACCCATGCGTTTTCTCACTTTTACTTTTCTGATTCTCTCTGCCATCCCACTGGCAGAACCATCCATAACATCCACATTCACTGCAGAGACATTCACCTACATTCCTCCTCTACATACCGTCTCACTTCCTCTTCAGGTTATGTAGATCAGATCAAGTAGATTTTTAGGCTGCACCATTCATCTCTCTTACCTACACAAAGAGCCTATTGGCCCACCATCAAACACAAATATACCACAGTTCTCAGGCACAGCCAACCTCACAAATGCAACTCTAGTCTTGGATGACCCCTGAGTTTTACTGTAACAATATTACCAATCTTCAGAGCAGAACTTCCAGTGGAGCTCAGGGTACTAAATTAACAGAAGACCAGGGGAAAAGAATAGGCTGAAGAGGACAGACAGAATCAGGCCTTTTCTCTACTTGAAGCTCCACTGTCATAGACACAAATCCTTCCCACAAATGCCTGGGACCTGCATGCCAGGGTAGCTACAACCCAATACTGCACTCTGCCAGAGTCTCAGCAAATGGATCACACCTTGGAGTGCTTCAACACCCATACCTGAAGCTGGGTTTGAGCCAATACACACAACAGAAGGTATCTATGCTCTGTGAGACATATCTTTTAAAGAGCAGGCATTAAAGAACCTCTGTATTTCCTCAGACCTTATAAAATAATCTAGGTATAAATGGACTTCCTGAGGTCACTTAGACTAACTTGAAGTTTCAATCAGATCTAATTAGACCATGCTGCTTAGGGCTTTGTTCAGTTGTTTTGAACAGCTCTAAGGTATACTTCATCATCTCTTTGAAGAAAAACTCAGTCCAGTATTTGAAAATTTTGTCTTTTTTTAAACCATGAAGTAATGTATTTATATCTAATTCAAATGCATCGTGCCACAAGTTCAATGCTCAAATGTGCTTTGCATTTTTCTAAAGGCACCTTCTTGCTTCCTAAAACTATGTTAATCTCCTGCAAGATGATACTGGATTAAATAAAATTCAAACTAACACAGTTGAACATTCCAGCATGACAGACAGTCATCAATACACACACATCATTATATCAGCTACATGTGACTGAGAAAGGAAAGAAAAAAATTACTTTTAAGTAGCGTTCTTCACAGCTGCTTTAACTAGATTTGTGTTTCAAACAAATGGAGAGAAAGTTGGGAGGTTTTTGGTGCAACTTATTTTTCCAAAGTGATCTTCTGTACTTTGTGTAGAAAATAAGTTGTGGCTGTACAATATTCTTCCTCAAAACATCATTTCCTTCAGATGCCAGAAGAGAAGTGGAATACAATACCAAAGCACTCAGCTGCATTTAGTCTGAAATACAGAATTGTGAGCATGAGTTCAAAGTAGGATTAAGATTGCTTGAGTGTTGCAGTGCATGTGGCTGTCTTAAAGGCAGACCAATATCCAGAGTCCTAGTCGACAAGCACCAAGGGGTAAGGCTCAGCCCCTTACACCCAGTATCTGCATGAGTTCATGCTTATTCATCTCTCCCGGTTAATATGCAGCATTTCTAGAATTCTCTTCTATATTCTGTACCCTATTGGCTCCCTATCCTGGTTCCCTCCTCCTTATTAGCCCCATTGGTTTTTGTACTGTGGAATCCTTCCCCTAAGTCGATCTCCACTGGCTGTTTCCCTTTGCTCCACCCCGAATAAGACCCTCAGTGCCCGTCCGTCATTTTGTCCTCAGCTTTCGGAATACAAAGATCTCAGAATAAAAGAGGAACAAAGACCCCTCTCTCATCCTTTGTCGACGCTTTTTCACCACCTGTGTTTGGGGCTCGCTCCTTGCGAAGGAGCCAGCCTTGTCCGTGTGCTGCAGCCACCAAGGATGTCTGCAGCTGGACACTGTGTGGCCTCGGGCAGCCCCTAACAGCGTCTCTTGAGAAGTTATCAATTCTCAAAATGTGTTTTCAAAGCTTTGCAGGACTCTCAAGCATGGGATCTCGGATCTGTTGTACTTTTTAAAGTCTCATTGAAGACCACTTGACAGAATCCTTTCGTTCCATAAATATACTTTTGGAGTAACCTTTTTTAAGCAGGGACTCCATGAACACCCAAGCTCCATGGAAATCACAGTGAACAAGACAAGAGTCAAGGGGTATTCAGCATCACTTCTGTCAACAGTTGCTTGCTGGATGCTGTAGAACACCCAGAAAATTGAACCAAGGCTTCACAGTCTTTATTAATGAGAATGACAGTTACTTTGTACTTAGAACACACAAGAAACCCGCAGCAGTTGTGGTGGGTAAACTTTGTCTGGTCATCATGCACCCACCAAAGAGGAGAAAATAAGAAAAAAACCCCATGGGTCAAGATAAAGGCAGTTTAATAAAGAAAAGCAAAGGCCATGTGCAGAAGTAAGAAGAAAAATATTTATTCTCCTATCAGCAGGTGATATCAACTTCCTGGGAAGTGAGGTCTCAGTACACAGTGGTTGCTCTGGAAGACAAACACCTTAACAATAAAACCTCCCCATCCCCCTGCTTTCTCTTAGCTTTTACTGTGTTACTTGTTCTAGCCTATCCCTTAGGTCTGTTTGGGTCAGTTGTCCTGGCTATGTACCCCCCAAACTTTTGCCCACCTCCAGTCCAGTGGCCTTTGGTGGGAGGTTGGAGAGACAGCCTTGATGTTGCACTTGCGCTGCTCAGCACCAGCTGATACACTGGTGTGTTATCAACACCCTCCCAGAGCTGCAAAGCACAGCACCATGAGTGATGCTACAGAAAGTTAGCTCCCTCTCAGACAAAACTGGTACAGCAGTTCAATGCATTTAACGCTGAGGATAACCCAGGTATCACCTGACAATGAGAACAAAGACCAAAAGGCCTGCACTGTCTTACTGACACATCTCTTTGGTTCAACCCCTGCTTAAGTGGTCAAGCACACTTCCTCTGAAGATCTAAAGGGTACACAAAGTGTGTCATTTCCCATGTTTAAAGGGATATTTTTGTCATTTTACGGATAACAGGCTACTGAACAAATACCCCATATACATACCTTAATGGGATAATCAGCCCCTATATTATAAAGGCATCATTACGTATCAATACACCAGTTGCTTCTATAAATTGTTATGAATGACAAATTTAAACCCAAATGACTGAAGCACACATTGCCAGGAGCTTATTTAAAATGATCATTCATTCCGGATTGTCACTCACTGCCATGATTTGAATCCACCCACAAGTTCAGCAGCATTCAAAAATACCAGGTTACATGATGAATCACTTCCATCTTGCTTTGCAGAATTTCTTATAGGACCACTACTGCCTTTAATCCTACAAATAAAGTCCTGTACTATGATGCTTTATTCATTTTCATTCAAAGACTTCAGTAAAAATGCATTAGATTCTTGTATAGCAATCAACAGCTGAATGTGGAATATTGCATTCCTTTTCTCATCCATGCAAGACAGAAAGTTACCAACTCACCTTTTTCCTTTTTTCTTTTTTTTCTTTTTTAAACACAAAATCATAGCCAGGCACAGCTTTTAGAGACGGAACTGCTCCTTTACCAAACCACACCTGCAAAGTCAGTTGCTTGGCAACATTGCCTCCAACTATCACACATGGCTGTCCACAGTTCCACTCTGACAGGCACTGAGCTACAGTCTCTACCTCTTTTTCCTCCATCGTCTACCAGAAACAAACACCTTTCCTAGAGAGAGGAAAGGGGCAATTGACAGTTTAAGGCTACTGAGACAGGCAGAACACAAAAACCACACAGATCAACTTCCCCCATAAAACTAGCCTCCAACTCCATAAGGTACAACATCAGCACTCTCTATATCCACATCTACCACAGACTTGCAGCGCAAGGATGCTCTCTGTTCCTCCAAGTTCTTCCTCCTCTTCAGATCGTTACCTCAGACCAGAAGAGTATCTGGCTCCTCTGGTTAGAGGAAGATAAATCTCATCAGTATTTTGGATAAGCAGGAAACAAAGCAGGAACTCAAGTTCTCTTGATTGGTTTCATAGCACTGGGCAGGAGCTCCTTGAGAGTATGTACTCAGACACGCAAGTTTATCACCTAATGGAAAGCAACAAGTGATCAAGACAAGACAGTGGAAGATAAGCAGGAGTTAGCAATATATCACATAATCAGAGTCTACTGGAAACAAAGATGAATATAAATAGGTATCCATTAAATTTTAAATCTGCCAAGTTATCACAAAGAAAATAAAGCAGTTTTGTTTGAATGGATTTTTGTGAAGCCATTTAAGAGAAAAATGTTAAGAGAACTAATATTTCTCAAGCTCTCAGCAAATATTAATCAGATAAGAGGCCAGAAAGGAAGAAAAACAGGAATCTGTAATAGTTTCTTTTTTGCCCCAGTCTTCCAGAGGAAATCGTTGTTAGTCGTAATATGGAGCTCAAACCAGTAGCTGTAAGTTCCAGGGAAACTTCTGACACAAGGGACACTAGCTCTAAGCAACTCTCTACCAGCTCTGCAGAGCAGTTAAAGTTGTGAAGGTATTCTCCTAGCTAGACTTAAACAACATTTCAGTCAAACACAAGACATGAGTAACCCTTCTACCATAGTCTCTCAATTCCCAGTCACTTCAAATGGCTAGATTTGGTCCTTTTTGTCTCTGGATGCATAAACCATAACAAGACTTCTGTATTTCTTGAAAATTCAAAGCTTTACTACAATCTGTATTTACTACTGTTTAATCACCTTCTCATAAAGGACTTCAACTTTAAACAATCTACTTTAAATCTACATAGGCTGATACTTGCACACTGGGGGGGAAAAAAATTACATGGTATCTGCAGTGGGACGCTGTATCAGCTTCTAAGTGATACAACAACTGAAGTGGATCTGAAGTAGCAGAGACTGGAAGGGGCTCTGGAAGATGAGCTAGTCCAAGCCCTGGTGCTTGGAGTACAGAAAACACAGCAGGTTGCTTAGGGCCATTCCCAGTCAGATTTTTGGTGCTTCCACAATGCATGCTCCACAGCCTCTCCAGGTAACCTGATCCTATCCAGCCTTTCCTGGAGTTTAAAAAAAAAAAAAAAAAAAAAAAAAATTTTTTTTTTTTTTTTTGGGTGATTTTCCGGTTTTTTTTTTTTTT
>VZTH01011468.1:95900-106237 GCA_013397815.1 Aleadryas rufinucha | reverse complement strand
AAAAAAAAAAAAAAAAAAAAAATTTCTTCTTATCTTTCAGTGGAATTTCCCGTGTTTTAATTTGTGTTCACTGCCTTTTGGTCCTATCACTGGATACCACAGACAAGACTGCCTCCATAATCTTTACTCTCTGTCACGAGGTATTTATACACATGCATAAGAACTCCCCAGCAGCCTTCTCTCCTCCAGGTTAAACAATCTCAGTGCTCTCAGCCTGTATTTGACTGTAAGGCACATTAACCTTCCCCTTCATGCCACTTTACCAGACTTGCTCCAGTCTGTCCCTGTTTCTCTGTACTGTGGAGCCCAGAACAGGACACAGTACTACAGATGCAGTCTCACCAGTGCAGAGGAAAGGATCTCCTCCCCCCAGACAGTGACCACTCTCTTCTGCACATTCAGTCCAAGATGTTGTTTGCCTTCTTTGTGGCAAGGGTGCATTACTGATTCATGACCAATTTCTGATCCACAGTATCTCTTTCACACTGCCAACACCCCCTCCCTAGGGACAGAGCTTTGCATTTCCCTTTGCTGAACTCTGTAACATTCCTGTTGGCTCATTTCTTCCACTTGTTCACTTGCCTGCTCCCAAGTAGCAGCACATCCATCTGGTTAATCAACCACTCCTCCCAGTTTTGCATCCCATCAAGCTTGCCAAGGGAGGTCATTAATGAAGGTGTTAAACAGTGCTGGCCTCAATAACAACCCTTAAGCTATACCAAAAGGGACTGGCATCCCGCTCAACTTTAAGATGTTGATCACCAACCTGAGACTGGCATTTCAGCCTCTAAGCTATTTTCAATCTACCTCAGTGTCATCATCCAGAAAGCATTTCATCAGCTTATCAAAGATGAAGTTACAAGACAGTTTCAAAAGCCTCATGAAAGGTCAAGGTAAGAAAACAGCCATTGTTCTCATCCACCAAGCCAGTCATCTTGCTCCATTCAGTGTGGAAGGTTATCAGGGTGGTCACACATTACAGACCCTTGGTTAATCCATACAAACTACTGCCCATCACTTTTCTTCATGTGTTTTCAGGATTATTTGGTCTGTCACTTTTCCAGGGACAGAGGCAAAGGTGACTGGCTTGTGGTTCCCTAGATGTTCCTTCTTGCTCTTCTCAGAGATAGTAAAGATATTGGCTTGAGTTCAGCCCCCAAGACCCATCCCCCCAGTCACCATAACCTTAGTTAATGAGAGTCACCACAAAATTACCTCGGCCAGCCCTGTCTCACTCCTGGCTGCATCCTATCAGAGCCCACAGACTTGTGTACATCCAGTTTCTATAAGCGATCTCAAACCTGATCCTCCTCTACTAACTGAGAGTACATTTTCCTTGCCTAGAATGGCTGAAAGCAAGTCTTACTAGTAAAGAACAAAGTGAAGAAGGATTGAATGTCTCATTTGTTTCCACATCCCTTATGAGCAGTTCCCCATCCCATTTAGCAGCAGGTCCACATTTTCTCTATTCTTTTTTCTGCCAATTATCTGTAAATGGCTCCCTTGTTGCCATTTACATATACTTGTCAGATTAAACTCCACATGGACATTGGCTTTCTGACCTAGACACATCTTTGCATGCTTGGACAATGTCTCCAGACTCTCCCTAGGCCACATGTTTCTGCTTCCACCTCTTATATGCTTCCTTTTCTATGTCTGAGCTTTTCCAGAACATTCGTTCAATGTGCCTTTGTACCATTTCCTATTCATTGCAATATGCCACACTAGAGCTTAAAGAAGCAGTCATGCAACTTTCCTGGCTCTCTCTGCTCAGAACCATCTTCCAAATGATTCTTCCAAAAAGATCCTTGAACAGAACAAAATCTTCCCTCCTGAAGATCATGGTTGTAATTCTACTCTTTGCTTTGCTGTCTCCAGTTCAGATCCTGAACTCTTCTACCTCATTACCACTGCAGCCAAGACTACTCCTAACTTTTACATCCTCAACCTGTCATTCCTTGTTTGTAAGAAACAGGTCCTCAACTACTTGTATTGAGATATGGGCATCAGTGCATGCCAGAAGCTTCCTTGACTCCTTATTCCCTACTGTGCTGTCCCTCCAGAAAATAATAAGGGTGGTCCAAGAGCCCTATAAGCATCAAAGCCTGTGAACATTTAGGCTTAAGTTGTCTGAGGAAAGCCTCATTATAACTCCTGACCCATAAGCTCCCAACTGGCTCACTCATCTCCAGGTAAAGCAGCAGGCAGCCTCACTGGTCTCATAGCAAATGGCAACTCCTCCTGACCACCATCCCAGACTGCCCTTCCTAAGCACCTTTAGTTAACCATTGCACTCCTCCAGCTGAGCTATCCCACTCAGCAATGCCAATAAAAATTATATCTCAATCTTAACTCATTTTACTCTGCCATAATATCTGAAAACAACTTGCTGACAGTACACTGAAGACAGATTTAACTAGTCATGGGTTCATCAGCCTAACTCTTCAGAACCTCAACATGAAAATAAAGACACCAAACAACTTTACCTATTCACAAGGCAGTCATTATGTCTTGGAGAATTTAGTTGCGGCCACAAGAGAACACTGTGAAGCACCAGAGTTCCTAAAGTAAAGCTGAATCATGCTCAAATGAATCTTACTGAGCCAGTCTAAGACAATGTGACACCTGAGCTAAATCAACTGCTGACTACTCTCTGAGTAATGTCTGATAATTGATTCTCTTAAATCCTATATGATGCATGCATTAAAGAGGGAGTCACCTTTCCAGGAAAGGGTACCTCCCTAAAAGCCTGCTTATCACAGATATATCTAATTGCTTCCTCTGTATCATGTACAAGGATGTCTTAAGGCTGCAGCACAGTTGCTCTTTCTTTACAGCATTCAGACCAAAGAGGGAAGACAGCATCGTTCCGTTCCACAAAAGGAAATTCAGGAACAAAGCAAAGACCAGTTGGTATAAACAGCATCCTGTAGCAGCAGCTTTTTCATGTCACTTAAGAGCAGCAGAACCACAGCTTTAGGACCACTCGAAGACACACATCTGTAGCCCTGACCAAAAGAACTGGGGTGTTTTGCACTTTAAAAAGGCAAGAGCATGGTCTCATCAGCAGCAATATTCAGTTTTCAAGAACTGTCCCACCGTTATGGTCAACACAACAGAAACAGCTTAGACTGCCAATAACTTCTGAACGTAGGGCAGCAAACTGAGCACATAAGGACTTCTGCTTCTGTATAATACACCTCAGAGAATCTAAAAAGATTTGCAATGTAATAAAAAAAATAAAAAACCCAAGTCCCACAAATATTTTTATCAGTAGTCACAGGAATAATTGGGTCGAAAGGAACCTCTGGAGGTCACCTAGTCCAGCCTCTTGTCAAAGCTATGCTAAAGTTCAAAGTTACATCATGCCACTTTGAGTCTCATCTAGTCAAGTTCATTTAAGTCCTGAAGAATGGTGCTTGCACCCACTTGGGTAAAAAGCCTTCAGCTTTGCAAATAACCCTGTTCTATTACAAGCTAAACATATTTCCTGTGACTTATTTGAAAATTTTTTTTGCACTGTAAGACTCAGGAGATGGAAACAACCCCCTTCCTTACAGACCACTAGTGTCACCAAACACTGCAACATCCCATTCACAAGTCCTAAGATAAGGCTGCCATAGTTTTCTCCTAGCAAGACAGGTGTCTTAAGGGCTCTTTTCTTGGGGGAGACAATTATTGTTCTCAGGGCTGCAATAGCAACTAATTCCTAAGTTTCAGTCTCATCCAACCAGTGTCAGCAACAGGTAAGAGCACACAGAACAAAAGCAGAGCATTGAGGTAGTTTTATTTAGTAGCAGGGAATCGGGAAAAAAATCCTGGTTATACAGCCCCAAGAGAGACTGAAGTGAGTTTCTGGTCCCTAAGGGTCTTCGAAGGCATTATCTTTGACAAAAAGGCCAGAAAACTACCAGCTAAGTACCAGATTATCACTAGAACTTCTAGTGATACAGTTCTTTACTATTATTAGAGTTCAAGATACATCATTCAATTTGCTACGCTTAAATAAGAACAATCCTGAATCAAAGTGCTTTGCCTTCATTATTCCTTATGGAAGGATATTGTAAAGCCTCACTGGACAGCCAGAGGCCTCCAGTTGAATCTGTCAATTCATATTCCAGTCTGTTACACTCACATGATCTTTACCAAGCAGATCTCGCAGAAGCAATGTGAACCCTGCAACAGAAACACACAAAGAAGTACTAGCAAATTCTTGATCCAAGAGACCTGCAGTAACATCTGATACTTACAACAACTGGTACAGAATATTCATACAACACAATCAGCTACTAATACTACTACACAAAGCTAGTACTCTGTGTTTGAACTTCAATACAAGGCTAGAAGTTGCACTGGAGCTGACGTGAAACTGACTTCCAGCACAATCCAGCTGTTCTATTCCCCCTAGTGTCCTCTCAGGGGTTTCTCTACCTTAGGAGGAAGGCAGGAAAGATCTTCACCAGAGGAGGTACAGCAGCCAGTGCCTTGCCCTAGTGTTAGCTCTGTCAATGAGCAGTCACAAAGCTTTGTTACACTGATGGTGAGGCAAAAGCTGATGCCTTGCACAGGCTGAGGGCACTGAGCTGTAAGAGTTACTCATCTGCTTGAAGAAGAAGTACACTATCTATTAAAGTATACATGCAAGATTAAGACAGTTATAAGACCAGACCATCAAACAAGTAAACAGCAAAAGCAGCTTCAGAAAAAGTGATGGTCACACACAAATACTTAAGTTGGTCTCCCAGCCATTGAAGAGATCATATGCAAGACTTTAATGTCTACACAAAAGAGTCTGAACAGCTGTAAACATGTCTGGAATATTCCAGATTTCTTTTGATAGCTAGTTTGCCCACTTACTTGAACTGTATTTTCTTCTCCCCCACTGCTAAGAGACACCGTCATTGGGATTGGTTAGTTGTTAGGGAAGTAAGTTCTAGCTACACAAACGCTGGAACCACAATCTTTCCTGCCCAGTCTCTCTCCACACTACCAAGAGCCTGTACCTGCCACTCTTCAGAAGGCCAAGTCTTCAGTCACATACATATATTCAATGACTGTACAGTACAACTATAAATACTGAAAAGTATTTTCATTAATATTATAGTAAACCAATTTTAATCTGGTTGAACAAGCAACAGTGTCAATGTGCTTCTTTGTACTAGGATTTTGGTAACAGATAATTTAAACAGGCTTCAAGCACTACCAGACATGAAGTAAGTAAACATTAAAAAAAAAAAAACACCCAAACAAAAAAAAAATTAAAAAAAAAAAAACACCCAAACAAAAAAAAAATTAAAAAAAAAAAAACACCCAAACAAAAAAAAAATTAAAAAAAAAAAAACACCCAAACAAAAAAAAAATTAAAAAAAAAAAACCAACCAAACAAAAAAAAAATTAGAACACTTCCTCTGATACAGAAATTTATTCACCTTTTCTGAAGGTCCAAAACATCTACAATTGTTTATACTAAGGTCTGCAAGTTTCCAATTATGTTATTTTAACTTGATTACAGTTTAAAAAAATTCTAAAGCAGTTGACAGCTGAGGTAATTGCCTCCTTGATAGGGAGATGAATTTACAGACTTCAGTAGTCAATCCACTCGTATTAAAGATGGCACCCAAATACAAGCATAACAGACAGAAAAGGTATGTCAGAGAACATTCACGTTTTTTCTTAGAAGGGGACAAGATATTCAGCAGAATTGAAGGACTGTCCATCTAAGCAAGCAAGCCTGTAAACTGAAGGCAATCAGTCATGGTCTAGTGTGACTGTCTCTGTAAACGGGGAGCATAAGACTGATTACTGTTCCTAATGATGTTTGAAACCAACCTCCTTTTGTGCTTCATCACACACTTCAAAGTACTTGATTCAGTATTTAATATCAGCATCCTAACAGCACCAGCCTTGCTGCCAAGTAAGAAGAACACAAGTCTAGCAGAATTCTAGCATGTTATAAGTAGGTACTAACTAAACAGAAATAGCAAATTATAGCCCCTATACCCAAAGGGTCCCTGACTGATGTTAACAGTTTCGGGTTTTTTATTTTGGCTTCATTTGACAGATTTCTAAGAGGTGTTATTGCTTAAGGGATTCAAATACCAGTATTGAAACAACAATTTAAAAAATGCATTACCCTCCCTCTACAGTGAAAAGTAAGAAAAATTCACATGCTTTACAATAGCTTTCAGCATAGTCTACATACCTGCTACAGCTTCTCCTATATCCAATTCCTGCCAGCTTTACTTAGTTATACAAACAAAGGGATCACAGAGGAATTTCAGTTGCCTCTCTTTCAAAAGTTCAGAGTGACTTAAGCTACTGTCAACACACCCTACTATTTCCTACAAATATCTGAAACAGTAGTTAACTTCTTCCCAGCAATATAACACTGGGAAGACATCCACTGCCTTATGCAGACAGATGTTCAGATAGGGATGTAAAGAACAGGCAGCACACAGACAAGAAATGCCTTGTCAAATGTCATCCCAACCTCCTCACTCTTCCAAAAGTCTCAGTGATTGCAAAGACAGTTCCAGAACTTTTGATTTTCAGGCTTCTTCCCCACAAAAGTATCATCTAGTCTGACAGCCTCAAGATTTACAATTCGAAGGTGACATATGGCAACTACCATATGGCCCTACAACAGGTAGTTTCCAACACATTTTAGCAGCAACAGTCAGATTCATAGCAGCTATTTTAACAGGCAAAAGGCAAATACAGAATAAAAACCACTTCCAGAAACTGTTGCCAAGGTCAGCAATCCTAATTATTATTTAATGCTACCCTGGCAGACGCATCCTCAGCTGTATTCTTCACCTTACAAAGGCATCCAATGTATCTGCATACCTCACACTTGAAGAAGTAAACCACAAATCAAAGGACACGGTTTTTTCTTGATACAAGACCACTGCTAATGACAGAAAGAATATTTTGTGGACAACCAAGAAATAGCTTTTTTAATTCTTACACAGGGCAAGCACGCAATAAATACCGGAAAAGTGCATGCTTCAAACTTCTTTGCAGGCAATGCATATGGTGGCCCTACACCTGGGCAAGGAAAGCTAACTCAGTAATTTAGGAGTGATAGGATGGTAGTGAGATCCTGTATCACCTTTTTGATGCAAGAATAAAAGCCAGCAGAAAAGCCTTATTGATATGAAGGAAGAGTTCAACAGTAGCATTACAGTAGATGCAATGAAAGTAATGAGTGGTAAATATGCTAATAGGACCACATTACATTTTTTAGGGTCAAAAGGTTATTTGTAAGATTTAAAATTATATCTAGCTACTTAGGAATTCCTAGAGCCTCAAAGAACAGCAGTTAAAACAGATATACAAGTATAATCTGCACGATTACTACAACCTTTGGATATGACTATCTGAAAAGAAGCCTAGGGTAAATATAATACTTCAAGTTTAAAAGATACTACGATATCTAGGGTGAGAGAAAGGAATTCGTTATGACAGCCTCTTAGTTTCAGTTAAATGCCCATGCTGAACTGACAGCTATCTGACAGACCATACTGAAAACAATGGTTTTAAATACTGCCAGAATAAGATTCAAGACAACTGCAACTCAGTTAAAACAACCAGAGTTAATCATAAAGATGTTACCCCACAACTAGGTGAACAGAAAAAGAAACAAAAAGCAGAACTTGGAGAGTCCTACTGAGCAACAGAAAGGAGAAGGACAGACAAAGGAGCAAAGCTCACACAAGAGAAGAAAGTAACAGAAACTAAAGTGGGCAACATTTCAAAGAAAAAAGAATAAATTACTTTAAGAAAACTAAAAACATGCTGAACTAGGATTGACACAAGAGAAGCCTTAAATATTTTGTCATGAATGGCTTCATGTTAATTTCTGCAGAATCCAGGATGAAGAGGCTCTCCAGTGGAACTGACCAGAGGGAACTCCAGACTAAAAACAAACATGACCAGAGATGAAATAGATGACCTGTTAGTGTTGCAAGAGGCGAAGAAGACTGTCACAGGCTGGGGAAAACCAGACAGCTGGCAGGCTCTGGTTAGCTAGCAGAGCCACGTTAATAGCTGCTGCCTCAGACAGCTCTGCATTCCAGGACTAGCAAAACTACAGCTTTGCCACACAGCAGCAAGTCATGAGCACTCAAACACCAAGGATTAAGCATGAAATGTATTAGGAAAAAACAGCTGGCTGTAGCCTTTTCCCTTCTTTTGGTAAATAAGTTTCAACAAAGACTAATATAATAAGCAAGAGTTCAACAGTGGCATTGCATGCTCATGACAAGCTTGATTTTCAACTAAACAACTGATAATGCTTCCTTTTTTCTGAGCTGTCTTCTGGAAGTATACAGAAATCCAGACTTCAGGGTATAGTGGAGACATCTCAACATTGTTCACACAACTCTCCTTCCCAGAAGGAAACTTCCTAAACTTTGAGTAAGAAATTGGCACAAACTATGTATATATGGCCACAACTCAGTCAAGTGCCTTTAGAAGAGCTGCAACTAAAGCAAGTTTACCATTCCACACTCTTCCTTCCAACTGTAAAAAACCCCCAAACATACACAGTACAGGCAAAGTCAGATAGTACCACAAAGCTAATATGATACAAGATTTAAAATAAAAATTGCCAGAACAGGATGAAGCAAATGTAAATTAAACTTGAAGGGAGAAATAGAACAAAAAAAGAAACCACCAAACCACAAGTCCCCTCCCATTGCATCACCCAGTATTTTCATGCCAGCTTTCCTGGGGACAGGGTGAAACAAGCCATGCTTCTGGCATACAGAGAGACAGCAAAGGAGAAGTTGAGCAAAAGAGAAAAGCAAGAAGCTTTCAGAAGTGCCATCAGATTTTAGCAGGCACCTAAGTAAGACAGTCCACTAGAAATTTGAAAACTGAATTAATATGTACTAGCAGAAGACAGCCTGGTCAAGAGATTGGTAGGGTCTCCAGAATCTGAACAGAAAAAAGCCAAATTCAAGACACACCAAAGCTTGATCTTATGAAAGAAAGCACCAAATAAAAGAACAGTGAATAAAAATACTCAACATAAATATAAGGAAAAGGAAGCTGAAGGTGTCTGTTGAACTAAAAGGGCAAAAGATAGTGAGCACTGAGGGCGACAGAAACTTACAAGCATTCTGACTAAGCGAGACTTAGAAAGAGAAAACTCGGAAGACAGTACAAGAAGTAATCGGGGAATTCCAGACTCTAATCTTGAGCAACACAGCCCTAAGGCCGATGTTATAGAACAACACACATATGGAATTCCATCAGCAAGTAACTCCAAGCAGCATTCAGCACAGAAATACAAAGCGCCAATAATACATAAAAAATACAAATATGCTTTTTCCAGAAAGTCACTGGTTACGAAGAGTGTTTTACACGGTAACCCATCAGGGGGCAAGAGGAGCTGTGTTAGAAAACAGGCAGAGTTACTTACAAAACATAAATGCCCATTATCTTTGGTGTACTCCATATTACATACTTCTAAGAATTTATACAAGGAAAATACAGTCTTCTTTCTGATTGTGCACTGCATGACATGCGTGCACAGTGAAAAAAAGTAGCGCACACAGATGGGAAGAGAATTTACAAACACAGCGCCATTTCTGGTTGTTCAAATGAAGCTCACTCATACTTCACCTCCACCTGATGTGGAGAAGGACTGAGCAAGGCAGCTCTGGCATTAATCATACAGTGTGAACTCCTAATTGTTATTCAGGAAGCATTACACTTAATAACTGACTGTGCAGTCACCTTATTTTGACTAAGATCTTAATAAATTGACTCTAGATGAAAGAGGGATGTGCTACATTTTTCCATTTGAAAGCCACAGAATCCAAAGTAAATACAAATGCAAATATATATCTACTTTTATGCAGGAAGAAAAATTACACTAAAGCACTATAAGATTTAACAGTGATATAATCTTTAAAATTCCATTCATCGCCAAAGCCACATCTGTGACACATTCAACCAGACTCAGCCACCCAGATTCACAGAGCCTGGCATTCTGACTGAGTCAGCATGGCAGGGTATATTGTTTTGGACACTCGACATTCAGCTCATCTGGCATCTACCCCTGGCATGGGCCAGTCCCTTCCCGAAGGCCACAGCCCGCTCCGGATCGATACCTGGCAGCGCAGGAAGCGGACGCGGCCGTGAAACTTCAGGAAAGGGCTGGGCCAGTCATTGCATAAAGCCCCGGCTGGGGGTTCCTCGCTGGAGGACAAGGCGGCTGCAGCCCGGCCCATGGACGAGCGGAACGCGGTTCACACGGAAAGGTCAGGCTGTCTGTCTGTCTGCCTGCCCACCCCGCCGCTGCCCCCGAGCCCGACCCCGCTGCCGCC
>VZTH01011468.1:0-88059 GCA_013397815.1 Aleadryas rufinucha | reverse complement strand
TTTTTTTTTTTTTTTTTAATTTCAGTACCTGACTCTGTGAAGGCAGGTGTAAGTGCATGAAGCAGCAGAGCTGACCGTTTCTCTTCCTCAGCAAGGGCAGAACAGAGCCTGTGCTAGAGTGGGGTGTTCTTTTCCTATTGCAGGAAAGGTAAGAAAAAGCTACGCTGTGTGGTAGCAACTGCTGCTTCATACCAATAGCTTTAGTACATTGCTACACCCTGCTCAGTTCTTGGGTGTTATGCACAAGGGGTCTTTACTAATCACATCAGGTGCAGGAATGACTTGGAACATGCAGAGTATTGAAATAAGGTATCCCACAAAACACATGAACACTTTGTGTCAGAGTAATTTTGACTCAGAGCTCTGTTTGAATGTTGTTGTAACACTGCACACTTAATAACAGTCTAGTGCTGGGCAGAACATAATTACTTGCTCTCTAAAGCACAATTTGTAATAAGCAGTGTTGTCCTTACAACTGTGATGACTGAGATCATCTCTGAATCTTCAGTTGAAATGACACACCCAGGCCAGCCATTATCTCTATGTATTCTTACTATCACAGTCTGATAGGAATTGTCTTTAATATCCATGTATAGAGCATTCATGTCCATGACAGCTCTTTCATGCCAGATAAGACTTTTGGTATTCTCTTTACTAGGCAGTAAAAGTGGTTAGCCTTAGCAGGAGGCTCTTAGTAAGTGAATTAACATGGTTAAAATAAAATGGTAGCATATTTTAAGAGATGTCAATTAATTTAAATTTACAGTTCTAACAAACCTTAGATCTTTCCAAACTACAAAAGTTCTTAAATTCTGATAATCATGCAGCCATGTAAAATGTCATCCTTTTGACACACTCCACAGAAATCCTTAACTGGAATGCTGAAATACACTGCTGAACCCCTTAAACTCACTCAGGGGAGACTATGATGATAGTATGACTTTTAACCAATGGAAAAATGCAAACCAAAATTTTGTTTACAACGCATCTGATGGAAAGGTGTTGTTGGACTGGTGTCTTCCTCTATTGTGCTATTTCCATGGGGGGTGATTTTTAGTTTGATTACACTTGGATGTTAATAAACATTTAATTTCATTTCTAGCTTGGGGCTGTTTTCCATGAAATCTCTCAAGATCAGCAGTTAAGTACGGTTTTTCTGTATTCCTGATGATTCTGAAGTCCTGACAGTCAAAACACAAGCAATTCACAGCTTCCTCTGGTTTCAGCTGAATTTCACTGCCTGAGCCTCAGATAACCATGCAGCAAATTTCCCTGGGTGCCACTCCAGTACTGAAATTTATCCATGTCAGTATTATACAAGTTCCTTATATTCTTGGTGACTTTCTCACTTTGCATTTCAATAGTTAAAGACAAGACTTCATGTCCTTTGAGTTGCAGCCTTTGGAGACAGGACAGATTAACTAAGCTCTTTAGGTGGCTCTCTAATTTCAGGGTGAGTTGCATGACATTGACAGTGTAAATTAAAACTACAATTCTGAGCTTTTTCATCTTTTTTTTTTTTTCTAGCACACATTTCCATAAGCTACTTGTATCACATGAAAGGAAAAATAACTTCCTATGGCTTGTTTTTTTTGACTGAAGATTTAACTCACCAACTGCATCAGCCTCCCTTCTGTACCTCACAATAATGTAATCAGGCAGATTTGTCAACACATGTAAGTGGGTTTTCTTATACTTCCCTGTGATGTGTCTGGTGGCTGTAGTCAGAGATAGCACATTTTCTAGATGAAATGGGTCTAATCAAATATAGGTAGACCGAGACCTGGTTTTGACCAAGTCACTCCACCTCCAAGGGCTTAGTTTCCCCATGAATACAATGAACATAATGTACTGGTCTACTTTTAATGTGACACCAGATTTACAGAGTTGAAGTGCTGCTAAATAACATTTTATCATCAAGTCCTGCATCCCTGGAACTTGAGTTAAGGTGAGGTGTTTGCCTGGTGTTCATTTGTTCTTTCTGAAATATCTATCTGCTTTGCATTTATTTTTAGAAGATGGCATGGATTCTGAGGTTCAAGGAAACGCTTCCTGCACTTGAAAGCAGCTGCCTCACTGTGTTGACCCTTTACAGCCTTAAGATGCCTTAGCTACAGGAGAGTTTCTGGCATGACTCATCCTGGAATCGAAGCTCCCAAGAATATACATCAGGGAAGCAGAATTGGAAAGTAAGGAGGTTTTCCCACTTCTGACTCTATTTTTGGCTGAGGTTGAATACCCCATGTGTCTTAGATTCCATACCTCTTAAGCTGAAGACTCCTTAGAGAAGTTCTTGCACCTGAGGATATCAGGGTGAAGACTGAAGAGCCTGCAGAGCTCGTCTCCAGCTGAGAGATGCCCAGTGGGTGGGTACCAGTTGGGCTTGAAAATGCATTCACTGGGTGCTCTACATGTTTTGCTTTAGCTGTGGGGCTTATACAGGTGGAGGTAGAGCCTTCTGTTTTAGTCCTAAAGCTGCCATTTTTTATATGTGGTCAAAACAAAAGAGTAACGTTTTCTGCTATGGAAAAGCTCCTTTCTAGTAAACTAAAAACAGAGCATAAATATTTTTAAAGTATTTTAACTTTTGTTAATACAAATGTGGGTGAAAGAAAACATTTAAAAACATATCAGATGATAATCTACATGGTTTGAAAAATTTAAAGCTTTGCTATTAGTGTATTAATGATTGCTGTGAGGAGTCCTATGCTTTTCCTTTAAATTTTCAAACATAAACAACATCCACGGATGAAATTTGTTAAAATTGTACTTGTAGCATAGGCACTATGAAAAAAAATGTTATTACAAAAGCAAATAATTTGATAGTAAATTTAAATGAAGAAGAAATGGGATTTTTCCTCCTTCAAATAACCTGATTTTAATGTTAATGAAACCTTGACAAAAAAATCTCCTGGAAGGGTAAAAACTGAGAAAAACTATTGAGTATTACAGAAAAGAACCACTTTAAAGTGGCCGAAAGAGCCTAAGGTGACGCATGAGTGCTGATGACATTGCTCCTTCTGAGTTTTATTCTGGTCACACACAAATGTACTTGCTCTGAGCAAGGCGTGTAAGAACTGACAAAGCGTGCACATGCTGTAGGCAGTCCGAATGTGACACAAATGGTTTAGTGTGTTAAAATCTGGGTGTTAGCTAATTTTTTCAAGAGGTCACTTGCCCAAGGACAGCATGGATTTGTTTTCACCTCAGTGTAACCAAGAGATGCAGTTTCTTGGTCTCCTCCCATGTTTCTCTCATTTCCTGTGGCCTTTAGTGGAGGCCAGTTAGGTACCTTTTTCTGACATAAGCCCCTATGCTGTATGAAATAGCCTGCAGATGTTGACTTATCAGTTTGACTAGCAGACTCCTTTCACAAACAGACTGACCTTCACCTGGCTGAACAGTGTTATCTCAAATTTTGTTTAGATGTCTCTAGTTGTGCAAATTGTTGATGTTAGGTGTGCTGGGATGCTTGTGTTCATCACTGATTCTCTTCAGGTATTTCAGCTTGCATTGTCTTGTAGGTGCAATGAAAATAATCCTTTCTTCTTATTGTGAGGGTTTAGGTGAATAATTCCTCCAAAATTGTCCTGATACCTATTTCATCTTTGAGGGACATGTTGATGTAACAGGCACATGTTGATGTAACAAAGAATACACACAAAGAATGTCAGCAGCCTGGAGAGCAGAATGGGACTTCAGCTCTTTGTTTTTTCTCTGGTGCTTTCTCAGGCTACATACAGTGTCCACAGTTCTTTGCCTTTAAAAATATCTCAGATTAGCATCCAAGAGTATTAATACCTGTACACTTTGGAGAGGTAACGTATGCGAATATACCATATTTGAGTTGATTCTTATTCAAGAAGTAAGGGGTATGTGCACAAGAATACTTCCAAAGAATTTTTTAATTACTATTGTCCTCTGCAGACCCTAATTCCTTACTCTGTGCAGTAGCTGGCATTCCCCACCATCAGCCAACCATAGTAAATTCATTCACATACACAAATTTCATTGAAGTCTTGTTTTTCTAGTTCTTAAAGACACTTCAGCCACGACTGATGTGGTTTAGTTCATATGACACAGCCTCTGAGCACTGTTGACCACAAACTGAGAGAACGTTGATTACCAAGTGTTAGGCTCCCTGTATTTTCCAAATTCTTCCCATTGTTTACTGATGATGCAAAGGAAGCATTCTGTGCCAGTTCTGTGACCACTGCAGAACAGCAACACACGTAGAAGAGCAAACGCCGTGAGGTACAGAGGCACAAGCCTCAACTGGATGAGAAGAGTAAGAAATACGGGCTATAGTTGGCCAGAAATTGTTTTTTAATGCCAGGGATACAGCAAATTGCGCATACCTGAGGAGAAACCAAGAGTGACACAGTCCTCCATCCTCTTGTTTCAGCACATGCAATTAGAAGGTAGGATACAGATCACAGAAATTAGATCCTGTTCATATTAGAATTTCAGGTGAAAATAAAAGTCATAAAATTCGATAGGCAAAAGCAAGGACTCACTTGTGAGTGTAAATTTTAAAAACAGAACTAAGCAAAAGACTGATATACTCAGAGAGATTTCTCCACTGAGAAATATAACTGCATCTGGCAGCATTTCAAATTTTCTCCTCCCACTACTCTAAGAGCATAATGATGTTGCTATTAAAAATGAGAAATACCCAATATGCCTTCTTGTGATTTCAACTGAATATTTGCAAGGAGAAAAAAATATATCTTTATTCACACTGGATTCAGTCTCACATACATTAAAATCACTAGAAATGTACAGCTGTTTAGGTCTCTACTATCTTAAATTTACCCTCTAAATTACTTTCTTTAATGATTTTTATCTTTTTATTGACTCTCTTTTTCCACTTAGGAAACACTACAGGTCCTCTTGACTAATTACAGCACTAAAACAACCATTAGAAACAGTTTCAAAGGAGCAGCTGATCAAATGGTCCTTAAATGATTTCCAAAGTTAATTTACACCTTTTGTCTAGTCCTGTCTCTAGACAATTTATTTTGTGTAGAAGATGTAGAACTGCTTGAGAACACAGGGTCTGAAAGAGAATTGTATTGAGAAACTACATAGACTTAAAAGCTAAACTATCAGACCATGGTAAGAGATAACAGAAGATTGAAACAAAAAATTGTCCCACTGATGTTCCACAATGTCTTACATGAGAGGACTTCTACCAAAGCATTTGGTGATACCTTTGTCAGATGAAGACTGCTGGCCTAGCTGGATTTTGGGCAGATTTTCTAGCAGACACTATCAGTTCTTTTCCAGTTTCGTGTATTCCACCAGGATTCCTCTTTATTAGTCACAAAAATAGGCATTTGCTAAACAGCTTCTCAGAAGTGGAGAAGATACATTAGTATTTGCCTTTTAAACCAGTCTTGATCTGCCTGTAACTTTTTCAGTTTTCAAAAGTCTATAGAATATTTATAAACTCCAGAAGAAACACTATTAGCTGTACTTTTACAACATAAAACACTATTGTAATTGTTATCTATGAAGTTTTGATGCATCGTGAAATGGTTTCATAAAGTGCCAACCTCCCACACAGGGATGAAATCGGCAAATCATTCTGTATTAGGGGTGTGTGTGTACATATATAGATATGTGAATAAGGATATGCAAATGCATGTAGATATTAATGTTCTAGAAACAGTTACAATTTTCATATTCAGCTTTGTGTGGGAGGCAGTTTCCTTCTATGGAGAGGAACAACACACATCTATTGACCAGAGAGGAGAACCCCATGATTAGTACTCAGCAGGAAATGCCAGGAGTCCAGACTGCTGCCCGTATGGTATCTCAGAGGACAACGGGGGCTTAGCAGCCTGCAGAGCCCATCTGCCCTGAGAGGACAAAGGTGGGATGCTGTTAAGCAAGCCTGTGGGTAATCCTGCATCTACATGGGGCAGCAGGAAAGCAGGGTGACCCACACACTCTGCAGCTGCTTTTGTTTATCCAGCCCGTAGCCAAGGAAATTAAGGAAAACAGTTGAAAGTACTGGGAATGAGGCGACAGGAAAGGATGAATTTGCGATTGGATGCAGCACAGAGGGCATGTGAGAGGGGTCTGTGACAGCTACATGCTGGGTCACACTGTCCATGCCTTACTGTCCACAGGAAACTCAGCTGACTGCCTTCCCACAGAACTTGCCCTTGCTGTGTGCCACCAGGGAAACACTGCAGTGCGTTCTACTGCTCATGGACTAAGGAAAAAGCCCTGTATGCCAATCAGTGTCAACAAATTACCAAGGCATCAGTAGTCAGTCTCCAGCACACTGAACCCTTCCCAGAACCTACAGTAAATCCAGGTCTCTTGTCCTTGAGTTCAGAAAAGCAGCATATTCATGCTAAAACTGCTTCTGATAAGGCAACTTCCTTGGAGACAGCCTAACTTTTAAAAAACAAAAAATGGGCAAGACATAGGCTTAAGGAAATGTTTGTTGTATGTCCAGAACAGTATGACATCCAGACCACTCCTGAAGTTTTATAAATATGTGTCTGGCTGTTGAAGTACTGCAGATAGAAAGGGTTCTGCGGACTACAAAGTGAAATTTGGGCTGCTATTTCCAAATTAGTTTGGATGAGAATTTCCTACAGATGAGGCAGCTCAAAATGTTAGAGGGATTTCTTGCCAAATTTCTGTATCCCCACTCATCATCTATTCTATACCTTACCATTTCTCTCCCAGCAACCAGGAGATGATGAAGCAAGCTCCATAATACATTAGTTTTCTCCTAAAGGCCAGAAGGGATTGTTCTTTCCTCTGCTCAGAGATTAACAAACCAACACCATATTTTCCAGTGCCACTATGGTCTAAACTAATGCCAGCATCATCATTAATGCTGCCCTGCCATCAGTCCCATTTCAACACAATCTGAAAGGACATAACCATTTTTTTGTTACTATAAACTGAAAGAAAAAACACACTTCTGTGACAGGAAAAAAATCTTGGAATAATGTCAGAGAAGAGATGGAAGAACACAAAAGAGAGCTAAGAACTGAAACTTCGATTATGGTATAAAACAAACGAGTAAGTTTTCCATTTTCTGCTGATGACCAGACATGAAAGGTATGCAGCAGCACTGTAGGTCAGGGCCATTCTTCTTAGCAAGGGACAAGGGATCACCTACCTCCACAAGCTGCCAATTCAAGAGTTCAAAACATTTTGGGCTAAAGGAGGTACACGAGGAGGGACCTGCTGATGGACATGCTGAGGTGCTTTCTGGGTCAGATGGGGTTTTCTGAAATGCAGGAATCCCAGCCAGACCAGCACTGCCGGGCTTGCTGCAACAAAGAAAAGGTTATAATAAAAAATCGGTTAGATGTTACAGTGACCTTGACATACAAGAATGGAAGGAAAGACTCCAGAAACAGAGACCTGTTTTCTGGGGCTCAGGGTCCAGGTTAAGCCCAGGCCTAGTGCAGTCCATGTGGAGAAGCCTACTCCTGCCTCCCCTCCCCTCCAAAACACAGCACACTACTGGTCACCTCATTTTCCAGCCACCCTTATTTCAATAATATGGCAAAATGAAAATACTTATTCTTTTCTTGCATCCCTGTGCTGTTTTGCTTTCTGGCTTCCTTTGAAGCACCAAAGTAGCTGCACAAATCCTGCCCTGAGCATTCTGTTTTGTCCCCTCACACAGGGTTTGTGGAGCCCAGCAGGCCTCTGTGATACATCCAGTATTATCCACAGTTCTCTACAAAGGGTTTTATAGGAAGGACCATCTGGTGGTCAGCTGCCCAAAAGTGCATTTGCTGCCTCCTGCACCTGTTCAGCGTCATTCAGCCTCTCCCTGACAGGTGCTCTCCCATCAGAGGTCTTCTTGAGCGAGGGGATGGGAGGATGCAGCACATCTCCTGAAACAGTGGCAGGTACAGACACCTTTTTGAGATTTCTGTTCTTAAGAAGGAATAAATCCCAGCTTGTCTTCAAAATGGAGATGACAATAGGACCAGAAGGTAACCACATGGCTCTCTGAGCCCTTATGATCAAATCTCTCTGCCATTTCAGAGATGGTTTTGATGCCCACAGTCATTCACAGGTGAGCCTATAATGTACCTACCAGTCAGATGTGTACTACTTTAGCATGTGATTTCTCTGTGCAAACTAAGACATCAAACCATAAAAGCTTGTTTTGGGACTGTCCTGACTTACCAGAATGTCCTGACTGGACAGACTGGACCACAGCTCTGAAAAAAGCTAAATAATGTAACCTAAAAGCTAAGTCACCTTCACCAAGGAGACCTTGAAATGAGTTTGGGTTTATGTTTAAAACTTTCAGGGAGACTGATGCTACTTCTTAGAGGCATCTCTTTCTCCCTCTTTGCATCTCTGACTTCCCACAGAAACTAGACTTTGACAGAATAACAAACTTAAATTTGAGAGTCAAATGCAACTGGAGAAGTTCTAGTTATCTTTCTTGATTGTCAGTAAGATCTTCACAGACAAAAATGCCCCATATTATCAAAAGATTTCCTTCAAAGAAAGGAAGCAGAGGGAGAAACACCTGCATTTGTGATTAATTTTATGACATGCCCTGTTACTACTACACAGAGTACAAGGGTATAAGGGTACAACCTATCAAAAAACACTTAAAGGATAGCAAAAAGTAAAAGTGAAATTAAATAATATGCCATTTAATTATAAAAGAGCTGTAGCTGTCATTATCAGGTTGAAAAAAAAGCAGGGAGAATGAAACAATATGCCTGCCAGACCAAACAGCTACAGCAGTCCTGTCTCAAGAAAATCATCTGGGAAAAAA
The DNA here is from genome assembly GCA_013397815.1 of Aleadryas rufinucha. NCBI lineage: Eukaryota > Metazoa > Chordata > Aves > Passeriformes > Aleadryas > Aleadryas rufinucha. The sequence continues at coordinate 79,274 of VZTH01011468.1, read as the reverse complement.
TCTGTTTAAAGATCACACATACATACTGTAGAACTTGTAAGTGAAAACCCTGGGGTAAAACACAAACGAAAAGCAGGATACTCCCTGAGCTAAGCAACACTTGCTCATCTGTCTTTTAAGACGTGGTGAAATTTCCCCCAGCTTTCAAATGGTAACTGGAAACACACCATCCTTTGTTCTTTAGCCTCTCACAAGGAAGTCACACAGACTAAAGGTTTGCTGAGCAAATATACGGTTTTTTTCCTAATCTGCCAGTTTTATTTTGATATTGGCTCCCTCTCAGCAGCACATCAGATAAGACTGCTTAGTTGTTCAGTTGATGCACTTCACCATTATTAGGGACAAAGTCCCAACTAATTTGTAGGTTTGAGATACTTCTTGTCACCTGAGTATAAGTATATTCAGTGTTACCCTCCTGGCTGTGTCATGCTGTAGACATTTGCTTGGGAAGTGGATAGGCAGAAGGAATTTAAAGTACTAGCTTCAGCCTTTTTCCTCTCATTTTAGGACAATGTAACTCCCTTTTACAAGGTGTCTAAGAGCTGGCCCTGGACATCCCCTTCCCTGCGAGCAGCATTTGGGAAGGGCACAGGCAGCAAAAGCAGGTCCTTTTGCCTCACTGCAACCCTCCCCCTCTGAGGAATTGGGTAGCTCACACTCATATTCACGGACACTGGCTTCCCTTGTCACCACCACGGCGCTGACACCGAATGCATCTCACTCAGGACAGCTCTTTAGGCAGACTTTAAAGTCAATGGGGAGGGTGCCCTCAAAACACCCCCATTCACCATCTGTAATGACAAGCTCTCCCCATACTAAGACAAGACTTCCTTTTAGTGGCATCTCCCAGCATTACAACTAGGAAGGAGTCACAGATGGCTACGTAAGTCACTGAAGTTTAAAACAGTCAATTAGGAGAGTGGAAGCTATAGTTCAATATCTGGCTTCTAGAACTAACCTGACCACCACTGCATAGCTCACCTGACTTTGTCAGAGGCTGACATTTGAGAATTACAGCTGTGTTTTGATGGGCCATGTATGCCAGCTTTAATATAATGTGTTAAGTAAGGACCTTAAAGAGCTGCTGTGAACACTCTCACCCTAAAAATGGCAATCACATTAAAATATGTGATTTTTTTACAGGCATAAGGCTGTGGCTGACTGGGAGATTTAATGCCTGGAGAATGCACGTCAAAGACTTTCCTGCTGTAAGCTTTAATTGGCACTTCTGATGTTATTTGAGGGGAAAAATATCCATTCTTGCAGCAAAAAAATGCAGAGAGATGCTGAATATTTCTGAAGAATATAGATATGGTCAAAGTCATCCAGCAGCTTGGTTTCCAAAGGATGGGAGGCCAATATCTGCACTGCCCCTGCACTTCAAAAGTCAGTGAGTAACTCCAACCCATTCCAAAAAGGTGTCAAGGAGAGACATTAAGAGAATTAGGCTCTTGAAAGCTCCGTGGAAATCAGCAGCTGGGAAAGAGGTCCAAATAAGTCCTCTCAGGGGGAAAAGATGGGCAGAAAGATGCCCCATCTCTGGCCTAGTGGAGATTATGTCAATCAACACAGGAACATGGATGAAGATGCTCTATCTACAGGAGGTATAAGACATTCATAGGAAACACAACTTCATTATTTCCGCCCCTCACAGCACTCATTTTAAATAGAGCTCTTTTCTCGGGATTTGCCATTTTGTAACTAACATTCAATTTCTACTGGGACACCATTTCTGCAACAAAGTGCTCAGGAAGATTACACGTGACTACCCGCAAACAAGCAGCAGTTAGGGAGTTGGAAGAGGGAGCGCAGCCATATCCACATTAGAATGTAGCCTGCACATCTCAGGTGGTCTGACACGGAACACCAACCGCCAGCTAAGCTAAGGTATTTTATATTGCATTTTACAAAATCAAGAAAGTGACCACAAATGTGCATGGTTTTCATCTCCATCAGCACACAGAGACACATTTCAAATAATTTCCTTATGCTCTGATATGCTTGATGCTATGTTATTGACTCATGAACAATTACAAAAACCACAGAACTACCAAATCTGCTTCTCTTATAAATGAACACAGTTTTCCTCCTTCTCCTGACATCTCACAACAAGATGGTGTGGTGCTTTTTAAATAAGAATACCAAAATAAGGGTCATAAAAAGGCACATGATGTATCTGTCACTACAGACCTCTGGAATTTGTCATCATTTATTGCAGTCAGCTGGAAAAGTAGGAAATATTTGTAATAACATTCAATGGTCCTTTACAAACATATGCTACCATCACAGGTAATTTTACTGTGATTCTATTATGTATCTCGTGTTTTAACTTAATAAAATCAACATTGAAATACATACTTTCCAAACATATATAGCAAATATTTTCTTTGTCTGTAATTTGAAACTTCATGTATTTTTTACTAAAGTAATTATTCAAACAATTTATAATTTTAATAATGTGCCAAATGTATCTATGTGAAGTAGCAGAAACAAGTTTAAGAGAAAACCTACTGCAGAAACAACACACAGATTTTTAGTAAAGAAAATGAAACAGAGCAGCAAGCATCCTACAATACTGCAAGAATTTGCTTACACACTCAGAACAATTTTCCTTTGTCTCCCAGAAAGTTAACAGAAAATGTTAGGATACATTTCCCTGCTGCTTTTCACTGTTTATACTAACAAAAAGACCTACAAAAAAATATTCAATCAATATTTATGATAAAAACATATCTATGGCTGATCTAATAGCTTACGCCTCAAGCCATTTTCTTACCCTAATGCTAAATTCCAGTGAATTGCTAATAGTAATTATCTGGGAAGAGCAGGAAGACAGCTCCAAAAAAGTGCTGAAGTGCTGCTTTCCTAACTGCAGGCATTGCAAGAAAACAAAGAGAAATGATCATTTATACCCTACAATATCATTGTATTGTTTGCTATATTCAAACCATGATTACTTTTGTCAGGTACCACAAAAGATTTTGCAGTACCGTAGGATTTTGTGCTTAATTATTACTGAAGCCTCAGGCTCCTCTTTTTGGTAAATGCCAGATTGCCAGATGACATAAGAGGGCCCCTTGGCATCCACCCTTTGGCTCTTACATATTATTTTGCCCAAATGTTCAGTTTCCTATGTCTTATTGACACATTCCATAAACAAGTTAAGCAAATACTTGGTGGTTACTGGCACCAGCCTGGGAGGTGGTAAAAAAGGCCTGAAGTTGCTCAAGACTCAAATGGTATCCTCTATTTCCCATGCACTAATTCCTTTTCAGCTATTTATAACACGGGTTAACAACAGCCTTTTTATTTCAGGAAAAATTTCTTCAACGAAAGGGCTGTCAAGCTTTAAACAGGTTGCCCAGGGAAGTGGTTGAGTCACCATTCCTGGAGGTATTTAAAATATGTGGCACTCAGGAACATGATTTAGTGGCAGACTTGGCAGTGCTGGGTTAATGGTGGGACTTGATGATCTTAGAGGTCTATTTCAATCTAAATTATTCTGTGATTCTGTTTTTTGAAGGAAAGCAAAATCCCTGCCTTTATGAGACACTCTGTCTTATTGGTACAGATGATAGTGCTCTCAGAATTATCTCCCAAATCCAGGTACTTCATGGATACTGGCAGAGAGTATCTACGACCTGCCTGAGCTCCGACAGGCAGGACTGCCTGCCTATGGCTCTGACAGCAGCAGTCATCACCTGCATGAAAGAAGACAAGCAGGGGCCTGGAGAGCACTTGGGTCAGCTCTTAATCACACAGCTGAGGGAGACTGAAGATAACCAACTGAAATGTAAGAAAAATGATGGAGAAGTGAGACCCATTCCTTCTACGCTAAATCAAAACAGCGTAGTTCTGCATCCAGGGAGGAATGCACCTGCAGTCAATGCTGAAGAAAGCAATTAGATTTGAAAATCAGGAATGCCAAGAAGTGGAACTAGGTAAACATTCATGGAGTGTGTGCTGGGAAGGGTAAAACCTGGCATGTGAAGATAATACAGTCATGCAACAATCCATGGAGAAGATTTATAATTAAAAAATAAAATAACTGCAGTATTTTACCACCTCTTCACAAATTAAGAAGTTAAGCCTATTAATAATGATGCAGAAAAGGCAGAAGCTTCCAATTAAAATTTCCACTTCCTACTTGAAAAGGTGGGGTATTGTGTGAGAAAGTATTTTCCAACATACCAGCAACTGAAAAGGCAAAACATTACTAGAAATAATTAACAAACAGCATATATTAAAGATAGCTGACCCAGCCTATTGTTAGGTAACTGAAAATGTCAACAGATATTGGAAAGATCTGTCACTCTACAGATTCTCTACTGTCACTCTACTCTACTCTTCTATTTCTAGAAGGAAAACTAGAATGAATTAGATATAAATACAAACCAATTTTCCAATATCCAAGCCACGCTGCAGAATTTAAAGGTTCAAAATGTAATTATCACTAATTAACACCTTTTATGAGAAACAGGCTTTCGTTAATCTCATTTTGCTTGTCAGTGAGGTATTTGGTTGATAAACCTATAACTGTACAGGTTCAGTATTTTTGTAGGGAATCATCACAGTGAGACAAACACCCAAACTCACAACTAGAGCAAGACTATGTCCGTAACATACACATTGGATACACAAACTGTCAATGTCAACAAGGAGCTCCCCCACTGGCTGCCAGTCAAGTGAGTTTTAGGGGAGGCTGTGCAGATTTGTGACAAGACCAACACACTTTAATGCTCTAGTTAAAACATGCAAAGGCAAAGCTGGGCAAAGCCCACACAGAGCCAGAGTAACGCAAACCCCACACCTTTCTCTGATTCTGTGACTAAAGAAGATCCATTTGTTCAGGCTATCAAAAAGAACTTGCACAGAAATAGAACACACGTTCACACGTTTCAATAATGACAACTTACTCTCATTAGTAAGTACCCACACAAGTGGTAGATTTGCACTCTACTACTCCTCTACTACAGTACTTACGACTAGGCAAATTCTTGAACGAAGAACTGAGCTCAGTCTGACTGAAAGGTATTTAGTTTGATGCTGGATACCCTACTTTTAAGACCTGCAATATTAGATTGATCTAACAGAATTTGTCTCCTTTGACCATAAGGTTTCAGGCAGTAATGCTGCATTTTTCCCAAGCAGCATTTAGCCCGTGTGCAAAAGGGCACTTCCATTTACAAAAGAAAATGCAAATAGCATGAAGAAGACAGGTGATAAAGAACAGTGTTCTAGAATTGCAAATAGAGCACCTCTACACTACTTGCAATCAAGAGTTGACCCTCTCCAGATTAAGTCTCCATTTCTATTGTGCTATTTACAGTCCTCAATCAGAGACAAGACTCTCCCTTCTCTACAAACAGGAAAAAACACCCAATCCACTGCAATGGGGACAGAGGGGAAGGTTCTTGAGTAAAGGGGCTTTTACCAGGGAACCACCGTGTGAAATCAGTGACCTACTGATCTCCTCAGAGTTGGTTCTACTTTTGATGAATGGTGTCCATGTTCATGAAATGCAAAGTTCTTTCTACACTTTTACAGCACCACATAAATCTTTACATTCATGAAGAAATACAAGGCCTTATACATCTTAATAAGCTCCTGACTACCAATTTCACACCACTATACTTGCATTTATACTTACACAATGAAAATAGCAATAAAGATCAGGCAGACATTGAGCCACTAACAGCTCCATAATCTGAGCTGCAGCATTGTGTTTAATTACATTGTGTTATTCAGAAAATTCATCACATGAATTTTTTTCTACCATCACAGAATGTGGTAGCACAACAGAAACAACAAGCTCCACAACAAATCCAGGTGAGATTTTTTTATGTACATTATATTTTTCAGCAACCAGAAATATTTTATTAGCAATACAGACATTTAAATATTAGAAATCTATACAACGTCCTTTTCTCTCCCAGTCTCCAAATCGTGTAGGTTCAGGGCCTCTAGGTCCACCCCTCTCTTTTGTAGTAGGATTGATTCCATCAGGGAATTCTAAAATAACAGGGAAAGTTCATTAAAATTTCTGTAATGTTGACAAATACAAAGATGTCATCATTTATGATGTTTTCTTTTTAGTTTCATTTTCAAGTACAAAATCAATTATTTTTTGTTTTGAAGGGAAACCTTGAGTTAAACATTTCCCAGAGTCCTACAGAAGTACTTTCAGGTTTTTTTACTACAATCAGCAATATGTATGATCATATTCAGTTCTGCAAATAAAGAGGCAACTGAATGTCCAGAGGCATTAAAGCACCAGAGTTTTTCAAGTCAGAACTTGCATCATTCAGGTATGCTGTACTTACGTTCACTAAATCTAAAACCCCAGGTCACTTGCTGTTTGTTCAGGTCTCTAATTTTAAGCACTCTGTTTTAATTTTAGCTTGAATTTTAGTCAAGATTCTATTAGTCGTGTATTTAAAACATCCAGGTTGGCTGGTTAACCCATCCAACCTGACCTTGAACGCTTCCAGGAATGGGGCATCCACAACTTCACTGGGCAGCCTATTCTAGTGTTTCACCACCCTCAAGTAAAAAATTTCTTCCTAACATCTAATCCAAACCTGCCTTCTTTCAGTTTAGAACCATTGCCTCTTGTCCTGTCACTGCTTATATGAAAACTCCCTCCCTCCATTTTACAAACCCCCTTAAGGTACTGAACACCCTTTAGGCATCAGAAGGCCACAGTTACATCTTTCCCAAAGCCTTCTCTTCTTCAGGCTGAACAACCCCAGCTGTCTCAACCTGTCTTGGTAGAAGAGATGCTCTAGCCCTGTGATCATCTTTGTGTCCCTCCTCTGGACCCATTCAAACAGGTGCATGCCTTTCTTGTGCTGAGGAGCCCACAGCTGGATGCAGCACTCCAGGTAGGGTCTCATGAGGGCTGAGTAGAGGGGGAGAATCACCTCCCCTGACCTGCTCACCATGCTGCTTTTGATGCAGTCCAGGATTTAGCTGATCTTCTGGGCTACAATCGCACACTGCCAGATCATATCCGGCTTTTCATCTAACCCCCTGCCCTGCTACAAAAGAGAAGCACCTTGCCAGCTCATGCTACTTTCTTAAACACCACCGAGCTTTCTGCATGTCAGCCAACATTCTTACACTACTCAGTGCACCTTTACTCAGGGCTATCTCCTAAGAATAGTTAACTCGGGCCATTAAGCCATGAAGTACTTGTGGGCACAGCACCATCCTAGGCTGTCTCTCATCCTGCACTAGACTGCGGGGCTCCCAGAAACTCACAGTACCCCACGTGCCCCTTTCAATGCTGATTCTCCAGAGCTTCCCATACATACACCTAACTTGAGACTCTCTCCGTCATATCCCTAACTCAGCCCTGGGGGGCAACACAAGTAATGAGGTGCAGGGTTGAAAATGAGAAAACACAACAACAGAAATTGTGGACAGCAGACAAAAAGAAAAGTGATGGAGGAAACTCATGCACCTACAGGCTATTCAAGATGACATACCAGGATGCCTGGTTTGTAACTGATGCAGACTAGGAAAAGAAACATCAGTATCTGAGCACCTCTGGCAGTACAAGGAGTGCAAATGCACCTAATACTATTTTGTACGTGTCATCATCCCAATATCAAAGCACTACTGATGTGCTGACAGTGGATGCAGATGCTCAAAAGATTTCTCCACGATAGCTACAGAGCAGTGGGTATTCTAGCATCCAGCTTCAACCCTTAGTTTTTTCCTAATAATACAAGAGGCAGTTTGCAAACTATTGCTGGTGTTACATGTAAAAAATACAGGTGCAACTAAAGAGACCTTGAGTCTTGCTCCAAACCTGCAATACCTAAGCAAATAACAAAAGATATTGATTATGCATGTTTTAAATGAAGCAGTGATGGTATTGACTTTCCTGGGAATAAAAAGACAAGAATTAAACACCTGCTTACACGGTAACTCCAACTGTGAGTTAGTTCTCAAGTGAGCCACAATCTGAAATTGCATGGAGATGATTCTATAATACAACAATGGTGCTACTGTAATACAATAATATAATGACAAACTTGCTGAGAAATTTGTGAAAGGAGGAGAAGCAGAAGTAGCTTTTCACCATGATGCAGCTTTCCCAATGGCTGTGGTGGCCTCAGGGTAACAGACTCTGGAGCTGGAGACCTTACTTTTAGCTCTGCTGCACAAAAAGTGCTGTTTTACTCTGTATGAAAAGAGGGGACTTCTGTGGAACAGTATCTGAGGATTCTTATTATGAAATTAAGGATTCTAAGGTGGAAGAACAAGATCAGTTTCTTAAAAGAATGCCAGGAATGATTCGTCTTTGTGCTGCTATCATTCAACTCTGGTGGCCTTATGGAAATAAATAAGGGGCACATCCTCATGGATTGAACTATGCATGGTGCTGGTTTGCTTGGATGTTGAATATGAAGCCTCTGACAGCTACGCTACTTTTTAATTTTCTGGAGGTGAGTGGCAATGCTCTCATGGAACAGTATCACATCCAGTTCTGGAAAATAACTTTATCCAAGTTTATCCAAGAAGACTACATCCCAGGAACTGAAGCAGTCACCAGCTCTGTTCAGAAGGGCATGTTAATGTGTTTGAAGGATTTCATGAAGTACTGTCTACAGATGAAGGAAATTCTGCTTCCAGTGGGCACTATGCTGCCTCCCTTTTGGAGACTACAAATCAGTCTGTATTTCTTTTCCCCAGGATGTTAGTGCTTTCAGACCTGGCTTCCTGTTTACAAGGTAAGGCAGAATATATTCTGTATATAGAAGAATGAGAAGAAAATATTTCATCAACCTGTTAATGTTTAATTCATGAAGATGTTGGGCAGAAGAAACTTGTGTTTAATTTGCTGCAAATAGTTTTAAGTTATTCTTTGCATTGCCTCTTTGTAAGTCCTTATATCATAAATATTTGTTAAAAAAAATAAAAAACCCAAACCCCACCCAGCGTACTGTGTTCAGCTGTGGAGCCCCCAACACAAAAAAGAGGTGGACCTGTTGGCACAAGTCCAGAGAAAGCCACTAAGACAATCACAAGACTTAACAGGAACACCTCTCCTATTAAGACAGACTGAGAGAACTGGGGTTCTTCAGCCTGGAGAAGAGAAGGCTCTGGGAAGACCTTTTAGCAGCCTTCCAGTACTTGGAGGGAAGAGGGCCTTTAAACAAGCTGGAGAGGGATTTTTAACAAGGGCATGTTGTGTCAGGACAAGGGGGAGTGGCTTTAAAATAAAAGAGGGTAGGTTTAGATTAGCTATTAGGAAGAAATTCTTTACGGTGAGGGTGGTGAGGCACTGGAACAAGTTGTTTAGAGAGGCTGTGGATACCCCATCCCTAGAAATGTTCAAGGCCAGGCTGGACTGGACTTTGAGCAGCCTGGTCTAGTGGAAGGTGCCCCTGTCCATGGCAGGAGTGTTGGAACTTGGTGATCTTTAAGGGCCTTTTCAACTCAAACCATTCTATGATTCTATGATTTTGCAGTCATTTTGTCATCTAGATATTTCTAGTAATCTATTGATACACTAAAAAGCTTGTCCTAGAGACCTCAAAATAGATAAACACGGGTTACTGCTACTGATGAACTGTAGCAGAACATCACACTATGGTGAGTTATACACCGCTTTTAGTTAAGTGAAGATGGCATTTTAAAAAGAAGAAAGAAAGAAAGAGATTTTGTCTTTCTCCCATCTCACAAAAAAAAGTGTGCTCCCATTTAGTTCAGCAGTGATGTATCTGTGCCTCAATCTTGTCAGGTTCTCTACATGCAGCCCCACTGAGGTCACCAGAACACAGTATCAGTTCGTTAGATCTGCCCAGGCGTCACCGAGCTGCTCAGTAAACTCAGTATCAACTGTTTCTTTTCAAAACACTACCTCCAAGATTAAGAAATGTTGGCCAAGAAAAGCAACATGAATCAGAAATATTTTGTGGACTAAGAAATAAAACAGGCCTTTTGAATAATACAAAGTACCTGGTGCCCTGGTGAGTTTACTGGCACCATTTACAGTCGTACTATTACAGACCAATACCAGCTACTTTCCTCTGAATCATGCAATGGTTTGTGGTGGTGGAAGGCACCTTTGGCAAGCACTTGGCTCCAGCCCTGCTCAAGGCAGGGCTGGTACTAAGTTAGGACAGCCAGGTAAATTTGCCTGTCTTCAAGAGCAGAGGAATCCCAGGTTCTCTGGGCTACTTGTTACAATGTTTGAACAAGGTTGTTCTGAAGACTTCTTCGGTGGTGCACCATTTGCTGCAACTTGTGCCCATTGCCCTACCTCTCTGGTTTTTTTTCAGAACCAGTAAGCTTAGAAAATTATTCTAAAGAGTGATGAATTCCTGTCATCTTCCTAAAGTGACATCAGCACAGCATCTTACAGTCTCGCCTTTAAAACACAGCTTCCAATTTTGTAAAACATTACTTACTTTCCAGGGGTTCCTTCTCTATACTGGACTCTTCTGGTTCATCAAACCGACCTACTGGTAGCTTTGGTTTCTTAAGTGACTGCTTGGCAGGTTCAGATCTTCCTCCTGGCTTAGAGCTGGAGCTGCTCCGCAAGTGGCAAAGAAGCGATGACTCTATCAAGCAAACGGACACGTGTAGCATAAACATGGGAGCTTAACACTGAGTCACGCTGTGACTGTCCAGAGCACCTCTGAAAAAAACCTACTTCAGGAATGACAGTGGAGGACAGGAAAACAAACCTTAAAAATTATTTAACATTCAACTCATGAACACCTAAGAAATCAGCACAGATAATTATTTTTGGCTCTAGAAACATATGTAGGCAAAATTGTGTTAGTTGTATAACTCAGTTCACATAAACAGTGTATTTTAAACTGCTTGAACTTATCTTCCCTGTTACTTTCTTGTATTTTAGACTCTTAAACAGTAATTATGCTAGCATAGACCAGTACATTCTGTTTTCCGGGAGAAATCCTAACCTCCCCCAAGAAACCTGCTGATTTCCAGGTCTTGGCTCATTTCCAGCAGCTTTTTAGTCAGAAAAAGCTTCTGCTTTCCCAAAGGAAAGTTTAAAAAAATAAAACGTTGTTCCCTTAGTAACAGGTTTCCCAGAATGTCGGCAGAGGATCGCTGGGTTTCCCTTAAGATGGTAAAATAATTCAGCTGGTAGTCAAAAGCAGGAAAAACTTTGAGCACGTTTAAGTTCAATTATGTAACTGCATGCAAATACTTTCATTAAAAGCATTAACTTTTTTCCTTTAAAGTCCTACTAACATTTTGGTTAAAAAGCCAAATGTCCACAGTGAGTATAAACTATCCACTAAAAATATTCTGGCTACGGACACATGCCTAAAGCAGCTCTGACATTTCTTAAGAAGCAAGATTCAAACAGAAATCCTCCCTGTACCAGCTGGGTGCAAAGTACCTGAAAGAACTATTTTTCTACCTTCCTGAGGAGATTGAATCAGGAAGCCTTCTCAAGCACTGTCAACTTGACTCACCTAAATATATACCAATTAACAACTCACCTGTATTCCCAGCATATTCATTTATTTTAAAATACCACATTTTTAATATCAAACCCTACAGCCACATAAACTGTATTACATCTGTCAACTGCTGCCAATGCCCCAAAGGAGTAATTTTTTTTTTTCTTTAAGCATGACATAACAAACCATCAACAGTAAAGGATCTAATCTGTTGCAAATATTGGGTCTTTCTACTCCTGCCAAGCTTCTTGTCATTCTTCAGTAAGCTAAAAGAAAAGCCAAATAGAAAATTAAATTATAGCTAGTATCCTAGTCCAATTCAAATAAAAATCAGATTAAGGTACTGCTATGCAATTAATTATCTCAGTCACCAGAGAAGAGGCAAAATCCATTTTCCTTGATGGATTTAAGTGATATTCTTGACCAAAATACACTCTTCTTGACAGAGAGGTGACAAAAGTTCAACATTAAACATCTCTGAAAAAGATGAGATGAACTATCAACTTCATCAGTAAACTACATTCTACAAACTGATCTTTGATTCTCTCATCTTTTACACGCTGTCACAAAGCCCTCCCATTTATTAATTACATAACTGAACTTAAAGTTGAAAATCCCAAGTCTTTAAAGTTGCTGTACTGCAATATCCCATCTTTTTAAGTGGCCCACAGATTGTGATTTATCGTAACAAAGCCATCCATGCAGTGGGAGCTGGGCACACACTGGGATGCTCACAGGATTAGCGCATCAGCCGCATCCTGCCATGAACCTGACCGCCAAATAGAGCACAAACATCTAACAATAATTTTTTAACAGATCTTCCATTAACATACAGTGTACTGGCTTGTTTTAGGAGTATTGTATTAACAGCATCACAGAACCTCAGCTTTTGGCAGAGAAGGAAGCACCCGACGAACGGCCCAAGCTGAGGCCTGTGGGACAGGCTCCGTTACCCACTCTGCCTTACTTCTCTATAAACAAACCACCTGAACTTCCTCAGTTGAAGGGCACGGACCAGTAACTTCCAGGACCACAGCACGTTTCCTCCAGCTATTCTCCAAACGTCAAACCACTGTTTAACATTTTACTGCCGTTAAGAATTCTGCAGCAACAGCAGGGCAAGAAAACCTCCGTAATAACAGATCTGCCCGATCGCAGTAGGTTTGCAATACAGGGGAGAATATTAATACCGGGGGGGTAGGTGGAGGAAAGGAAGGGAGGAAGAGCAAGGAAAGTGCAGGGAAATGAAGGGTGTGGGGAAGGCTGTGAAACCCACGGCCCCCGGACCCCGCGGGCTGAGGAGGCGGGGCGTATCACACTCCTCACCCGCCGCCATCTTGGGTGCTGTCCCGCCCCCCCAGCGCCGGCAGCCCCGAGCTACGCCTGCCCGATCCCCTCGCTCGTCACTCCCTGCGGGAGGAAGGGCAGGGGAGCCGGGCAGCCCCTCCGCGGCACAGCCCGCGCCCTCTCGCCCTCCGCCCGCCTCTTACTCGCTGCCCCGGGCGCGCCGCGCAGCAGCCGCAGAGCCATGGCCAGGACGGAGCCGTGCGGGGCGGGCAGCGCCGCCGCGCAGGCGCCCAAGGCGGCGGCAGCTCCAGCCCGGGGCTGGCGGCGAACGTGGCCCCGGTCAGGGTTGTTTCAGCTACCTCACAACAGCCCTGTGCCCCCGGGCTGCTCCCCGGCTCCGGTAAACAGAGGCCAACGGCGCCTGGGGAGCCACGGTCCCGATGAAGGCAGCCACGGGCTCATAGGGGTGCTCGACAAATACGTTGTAACTCTCCCCCCCTCGCCAAACCTGGAGCAAAGACGTCTTCTTTCTTCGATGCAGTGAAGAGTTTAGCGCTGCAAGAACCCGTTTCCACCCCGGTGTGTAGTGCAGTCCAGCTAGGGTTGTGGGTTGTTTTTTTTGGTTTTGGGTTTTTTTTTGGTGTTTTTTTTTTTTTTTTTTTGTTTTTTTTTTTTTGTTGTTGTTGTTGTTGTTTTGTTTTGGTTTGGGTTTTTTTTGTTTTGTTTTTGTTTTTAATAATAAAAAAATTGTACATTGTTCAAATAATACACAAAAGCTGCTTAGGACATGATGGAACGTTGGCTAATACCATAGTGATGTATAGACAGTGTTTTTGCTTTCAGACGGCATCTTTCCAGTGTCCGAGTTTAACCAGGGAAGTTGCTTTTAACACTCACTATAAACCTAACCCTGGGAAAAGTAACACCTGCGTTCAAGGAGTAGGGCTCCAGTTAATTATCTACAGTTAATGTTTTGAATATGGGAACTTTTGCTTTTTTTTTGAAGTCAGTCTTCAAACTTAACCTTGTTCTTACATAAAACAGAATTCACTGTCCATAGATACTAAACTGCAGAAGATGACTTGGAGATCTGAATCTAAAATAGGATTTTGTGTTTACATCTGAAAGGTTTAAGAAAGTAAATCTTGGTAAATTAAAGAGCAGCAGCAATCCCTGGAGTTTATTGCACTACATCTGGCAATGCCTACACACTGAAAGTGATTAAATTTAACTGACTGCCTTATGAGTGACATTTTCTCAATCAGCCTTTTATAACACTGTTAATTAGACATTAGAGACTGAAAATAATGGAAACCCTTTCATTTATTCTAACAGCGAGATGCTGGGCCTCTAGATCAGAGAGAATAAAGATAGATGCAGAAAAAAAATGCTCTGCCCAAAAGTGGCAAGAAAAAAACCTAAATGGATCTCATTAAAGTTCAAGAACTCAAAATTTATGTGTTCAATACAATAAAAACATGAAATCCTTCCCTTAAAAAAACTTACCAAGCTGTCTGCAGACACCAAGTAATAGTAAGCTCTGCTCCTAAACCACTTAACACAATCCATGAAAAATCATACATACATGCGTACATCATATACATATGCATACATGTCGAATTTCACATGGTAAGAATGAAATAGCAATGAAAGATTAATGAGGTACTGTTTATCCACCTAAAAATTAACTGCCTTCAAAACATATTTCTAGTCTTCATTTATTGTATTGCTGTAAAAATGCAAAATTCACTTGTAACTCCTGAATTATTCATTTCTAGGTCTTTTGGCTAAGGAGGTAATTAATCTTAACATTGGTAAAAACAAATGTAGCATACACCACAGGAATCTTCTACTTTGTGATTAAATGGAGCGTTTTCTTGTTTTCCTTCCTCTGTTTACTGATCATTTATCTCTTGCACTGCAGCTTGCCTTGGGAGACAACACAAACAATATTGCATTTAGCTTTGCTGTTCTAAAAAGTGGGGAATAGAAGACTTACAGCTAGCACAAAACTCGCAGCAGGTCAGTTCAGATGAGCCAAATGTACCGGTCTTGAGGCCTATCTGGAAAGCACCAGAACCAGCACTGCCTTGAGCAGCAAGTGTACTGATACTGCCTAACTGCTCCCTCTGCCTCTGAGACCATGTCAAGAACCTTGATTATCTGAACACCACACCTGGTCAGGGCTAGGCAAATAAAACTGGCTTGGAAACAAGTTGGTTTCATGGTTACAGAGTAAGTTTTCCATCAAGGTCAAATCTCTTGGCTCTGCTGCAAAGCCTGGTGATTTCCAGTACAACATGAGCCCTTTTTCCAGACTAGCAGCAATTCCTACATCTACAGGAACAGAAAGTTTCGTTTGTATCAAGGAGTCAAACACAACCCAAGGAATTAAATTATATACACAACATGGAAACAGAAGTTCAGACATTATGTCATTTTAGGCAGTGATTTCCTAATAATATCACTGAGAGCTTTTTCAAATAACAGTACCAGCCTACGGCCTTGAGGGAACAAGAGACTGACAGTTCTCAAAAGGAATGTTAAGACCTCAGTTCTTACCTCTCATTCTGTAAGCAGCATAATTCTGTTTCAAGCAGCTGCAGTATACCTGCATGAAGGAGAGGTCACTATTGCTGAAGGAAGATGAAGCCCTCATTCAAACAGAAGAGTGGTGGGATGGTGAGCAGCAGCACTTTATAGCTGCTACTGCATCTGATGACACTGACTTATGTATACACAAGTCTGTATTTTAGTCTAGGAAAGAGAAGGCAGAAAACTGCAGGAGTAGGGGGAACATGCTATGCAACACATGCACAGTTGTCCAAAATATCCCAGCCTGCATGTGTTGTTCAGAGAGCAACTGCAAGTGACCATACAGTCTGTAAGTAAATACAAACTTCCTATGCTTCAAGGAGATGTTGGGGTCATCATGCCTCTCACTACTGGCAAATGGCACATTCCTTTGGGACTTTGGGATGTCAAACAGCCCTCACAAAAGCTACAGTACTGAGAGGGCTACCAGACCACATATGGAGTAGTGAGTGGCAATGCTCACCATGGCAATAAAAACTAAGGAAGAGAGAATGAATTTAATATTCTCTTAATGGGCTCTGTTCCTTGATAAACTTTCATGCAAATATCACATGATTTCCTGCACCATCCATTTTCCTCAAAGAACAAACCTAATTCAAGCTGTCTTAAGTGGATGGGGTCTACTGTTACCCCCCCGACCACCCAAAAAAAAAGGGAGAGGGAAAAAAAAAAAAGTAAAAAAAGAAGTGGCTATTTCTGTCAGGATATTTCTGCTTTTCTGATCACAAAAGCATGCTTTACACTTTCAGATTTCCAGAGACAGAAAGCAAGACAGACATTTTTCAATAGTGACAGAACCATCTAAATACTTGTTTACTAAGAACAGTTTAAAGTCTTCATTGTGAATCGAGGAATATTTTGTAACTTTAGCTCTCTTAAACAGATATTCAAAGTTTAGCCAGTAGCCAAATCCGATAATACTGTTAAATAAAAGACAGTTGAGATACCAGAACATAATTTAAACATTTAGACCTTAATAGCAACATCATAATACAANGGATGGTGAGCAGCAGCACTTTATAGCTGCTACTGCATCTGATGACACTGACTTATGTATACACAAGTCTGTATTTTAGTCTAGGAAAGAGAAGGCAGAAAACTGCAGGAGTAGGGGGAACATGCTATGCAACACATGCACAGTTGTCCAAAATATCCCAGCCTGCATGTGTTGTTCAGAGAGCAACTGCAAGTGACCATACAGTCTGTAAGTAAATACAAACTTCCTATGCTTCAAGGAGATGTTGGGGTCATCATGCCTCTCACTACTGGCAAATGGCACATTCCTTTGGGACTTTGGGATGTCAAACAGCCCTCACAAAAGCTACAGTACTGAGAGGGCTACCAGACCACATATGGAGTAGTGAGTGGCAATGCTCACCATGGCAATAAAAACTAAGGAAGAGAGAATGAATTTAATATTCTCTTAATGGGCTCTGTTCCTTGATAAACTTTCATGCAAATATCACATGATTTCCTGCACCATCCATTTTCCTCAAAGAACAAACCTAATTCAAGCTGTCTTAAGTGGATGGGGTCTACTGTTACCCCCCCGACCACCCAAAAAAAAAGGGAGAGGGAAAAAAAAAAAAGTAAAAAAAGAAGTGGCTATTTCTGTCAGGATATTTCTGCTTTTCTGATCACAAAAGCATGCTTTACACTTTCAGATTTCCAGAGACAGAAAGCAAGACAGACATTTTTCAATAGTGACAGAACCATCTAAATACTTGTTTACTAAGAACAGTTTAAAGTCTTCATTGTGAATCGAGGAATATTTTGTAACTTTAGCTCTCTTAAACAGATATTCAAAGTTTAGCCAGTAGCCAAATCCGATAATACTGTTAAATAAAAGACAGTTGAGATACCAGAACATAATTTAAACATTTAGACCTTAATAGCAACATCATAATACAAAATGATGAATAAAAATAGGCACTGTTATAGTGAGAATGTGTTAAAGACATCTTTGTGTCCTAAGGACTTGCCTAACACAATTCTAATAAAATACTCTTTGCAGTGTATACGTTGCTGAACTGTAGATGCTCAGATACTCATTTGAGCATCTTGTAAATTATAGGGAACCTCCCCCCCATATATTACAAAGACTATTACACAACATTCCGTATCAAATGCAAAATCACTTCAGTATAAACTATTATTGCTATATTAATTTCAAAAGTACAAAATTATTCATTATATACAAAAAAGCCTCCCCAGAATTTTGGTAATTAGCAGGACATTTCAGTTTCTTTAATTGCTTTCATTAGAGTAATTTGTTCATTTTATTAACACCAGATGCAATAACACAATTCTAAAAATAAACATGCATTATACAACAAATTTATATTTTTCAAAAAATTTTCATTACAATTAGTGTAGAATTAGTGAATGCACATGTAACTCTTTTCCCCCACCTTTAGTGAATTATTGTTTGAAACAGAGAAAAGGGAAGGAAGGAGAAACCAAACAACGCTGTTCAGCACCAGTAGAAAGTCAACAGACCTTTAACATTCCTGTATATCAAAAACATTTTATCTGTGTCACTAAACAGGTAAAGTTTACAATATTGTCTCATTTGAAGATGTATTGATTTATATTTACAATACTTTATAGTCAATAAAACATTTTAACAATATTTAAAAATTGCTTAAATTCATAAAAGTATTGCAGAAATTTATAACATTTACTTATTTTAAGTACATACAAGGAAGTCCATGTAAAATTGTCCATGTTCATCTGAAGAACTGACGGAGTAAGGAACCATCTTAACACAATTTGCAAAACCCCAATTATTTGAAGGCAGCTACCATTGAACATTCAAAAATCCTTAGTTGCCATTTGCTTCTGAAAACAAAAGTTCCAGTAATAAAATTTGAGTATGTAAACTAACATGTTTTTGAGATCAGTAGAAAATATATTCCCACAGGCATAACACATTTAACAATGACAGTAATGATTTTGTACAAAACTGTTAAGCTGTAGCAGATATAGTAATTTTCAAATATCCAGTATTTTAGCAGCTCATTGTGTTTCCAGTTAAACTTCCTACAGTGCTAAAATACAAGTGAACACGTAAGACATTGTTAGAATTTTAAAATCCAATTTATTTTTGGCATCTAAAGCCTCTTGCAAAATGTAGCCAAGTAACATCGACTTCTGTTGTCTGAGAGCCAATAACCAACCAACCAAAAGTACACACTGTGCTTTAATCTCCAAATAATTAGGTACCCAAAATTAAGAAAAAGTAATAGAAAAGTAAAAAGAACAAAATAAAAAAATATTGCACAGTCACATTACCTAGAAAGTAAAGTTGATGTTAAAAAGCCCTAAGTGTGGATGATATAAATTATCTTCCATATAAAAAGTATAAATATCTCTTAAAATACAGCTGCAGCTATACTTTAACACCACACATTATCTGAATTCATCTGTTAATGAGGTAATAACCAAGTCTCTTACAATGCTTTTCTCTACTGAAAATATTTTAGGGCAGCAACAAGAAAGAATTTTTCTAAAAATATTTCTGAATCAAGAACAGCAATGTGTGCAGCTCTCCCTATTAGAGAATCTGCTGTATTGGGTAATGCATTAATTACATTATAACGAACCAAATTACATTCCTTATTTTGAAGAACTGGCAGAAGCAGGTTCTGGATCATTTCAGCATAAACTGGTCCTGTAGAGGAAAAGAAAAGTACTGTGTGAATTGCCAGAAACAAACACAATTCTTTGACCTTGAACTCAAAATGAACACATTCCAGAGTAAGAGAAGTAATGAAATGTGTTACGCTGTGGCTCTGTTAAGATAGAATATACAGAAAGTTTAATTTCCTCTAGAAATGTTGGAAAAATAATTTGAAGCTATGCATTTTAGTATTTATACATTTATAGTGAGAATGTACTTATCAGTATTAATTTAATACACTACATAAAAGTTATTTGTTAATATATAATACTAGAATGCAATTGTGCTAGGATATCTCAATAGTAAATACAACAACTGGCCCTAACTGATTATGGAAAAATTACCTTTTCTTTCAGTGCTACTATTAAGCTGCAGCTAAATACAGCCCAGGGCTTGATGCTACAATTTGATATCCTCAAAAGTCGAAATTATTTGTCCTCCCTGTTCATGGAATAGTGCATGAAGGGCCGTGGCTATCTCACCTAACTTTCAGCAAAGTCAGTAAGCTAGAAACCTGTTCAGTCTCATCTCCATCTGTATGTAGTAGAACAGGACAGATATTGAAAGCAAGTCAGCCTCCACGTGGATTTTCTCCCTCTACTACTACAAAGTAAACCCAGAATTTCTAAACACGTAATAGAGATGCCTCAGTTAAGCAGCCAAAATTAAATGGGAGGAAATGGGATTGATACGTGTGAGGTTTTAACCTGAGTGGTTTCTTCATTTTGCAGGATATTTATTACCTGATTGTTTATCCTTTAAAGCTGTTTTACACATCTCAATGCGAGCAGAGTGATAAGGAACATAACGATCCTGCAGAGATCCTACTAACACAATGTTTTTGAAGTAATGAAGACCTACAAGAAAAAAGGTTATCACTTATAGCAAATCCTTTGATCTATTACTACAGAATAATTAAACATTTTACAACTGATTTTTGTCACTAATTTATTACAGGATCTTGCACAAAAAGGGAGAAAAATCAATTAAAATAGGTAGAGCTACAAAATAATGAAGATGTTTGGTACCAGCCTTTCTTCTGTAAATATTTAATACACATGGCCATGGCTCAGTTGTAAAGTTTCCCATTAAACTGAGTATGGTTCAAATCTTCATCTTGTTTCTTAGGAATACAGTGCTTGGGTTCTGGCTATACAGAAGAGAGGAAAGCCTCCACATCACTTAAAGAAATCTAAAGATGGAGAGTGACTTGTCTCCACTGATGTTTCAGACAATGGTCACATTAGAATTCACACCTAGTGCCAACACATACATGATACAGCCTACCTAATGCAGGTGCCTCTGTTAGGCACTGCCTCACTGTAAGGTTTAACCAGCTCGAGCAGAGGTGCAGAATCCACCCAACACAACCCCTGAAGTATAATTAAACCTTCATAACTAAACCCAGACTTCCTATTTCTTGGACAAGTACGATAATAGTAGAACAATGCAAAGGTAGGAACCCCCAGTAATGACAGTTACAGTCCTTAAAGACTGTAAAATTGTTACATTTTCTCTAGAAAGCTGCAGCAGATTTCTGGTGCTGCCCATCTGCTTTAGGCCAAACACAATGGAGCACTTTAAGAAAAGAGTTTGCCTTAGAACAGCCCCTTCTGAATATCATATTTTAGATGTAAGTATCAGGAATCTTTCATTATGACAAAAGTGTTAGATCGAAATGTTCAGCAGGAGCAAAGAACGTATATAGGGTATTTCATTAGATAGGTGAGTTTTACTGTTTACCTATTCTTCATCCATTTTGGGGTTAAGCAACAGGAGGATGTGTTTAACAGGTATGTTCTTTGGCAAATTTGAAATCTAGAGCCACAAGCCACCATACAACAATGTAGCTGAGACCTTGGCCCTCAAAACATCACCTGCTGGATCCATAGCAAATTTTAGTTTTTGCTGCCTTAGGGGTTTTCCCAGATGGAAAGCCAATGTCCAAAGATACCACATTAAGCAGCAACAGATGTTTCTTCATCTTAGACACCTATTTTCCTATACGACTACAAAAATCAACAGAAGTTGCAAAACCAGGGCTATACTTCTCAATGCCCACTGAGTGAAGAAAGAGGTGGCAGGACAGAAGCAGGCCTTGTACAGATATCAACAGTTAAAGGCACCAAAACCTACAGTGTACATACTATATATTAATTCACACCTCAAAGGAAAACTTTCTTCCTTCTCTATGAGGGTGAAGCATAAAAAAGCATAAAATTTACTTTTCCTCCTTATCTAAAATTATTAATTTTGCACATCTCTTTCTCCTTTCTCCCCCAGTCTTTCCTTCTCCCTTACACCAAACTCACTGAAGGACCTAGAAACAAGATGGTGTATGAGGCTGTGGCCCAAAATACAGCTCTTTCCATCTCTTTGGTAAGAAAAAAAAATCAGACACCGAGCCTGAAGACTTTTATATTCCTTCTACCATTTATGAGAAACAAAGCCTGAAATGCACATGATGACTCTTGAGACAATGCTATCCAGGTCTTTCAAAAATCCTGTCACATAAAGGTCTGTCATCAGAAAATATGTCACATTTCTACAACAGACAATAATACTCAAACGACAGTGTCTCTAGTCATGTTGAGATACATACACATAAAAACCATGGAATATGAATTTTTTTAAAGCAAACTGATTAATTAATCTGATTATCTCTTAACAGGGGTCCCACAGTCTTATTCAGTGTCCAGTGTGTAACTTCTCACATAACTTCTGTTTATATTCAAACATTTATTTTCAAAAGACTGCAAAGCTAGATTGAGTTCACCTTCAAATACCAGTTCAGCCTTAAATATTACCTTATCATCAACAAAATCACTTTGTGATAGTAGATTCTGAAGAGAAGGGTAGAAAAAAATCTAAGTTTTTCTAAAATCAATTTCTGATCAATATTCCTATCTTACCTATGATTTTTCTTCTTGCTCCTTATTATTTTCTGCTTCTTCCAAGTCCTGCAAATTTTATATTCAAGCACCTTAAGAGCTATATGCCAGTCTTTTCCTGCCCATATCTTTGTATTTCGTTCTTAACAAAATTCCAGCTGTGACAACCTAGAAATATTTTAATGTAGGAGTGTGCCTGGATTTTTCACTAAACACCACAGGCATCTCTGGCTCCACAACTGCTTGACTGACACACATTCAGAAACAGCTGTCAGATGAATCCTCAATAATTTTATAATGCTTCATGGAAACTACCCCCCTGCTGGCACATTATCCACTGGCAAAACACGTTCTTGGCCAACAGTTGAAATAAGAATATTCAACCCAGAGAAAATTATATGAATGATACAGTATGAATAATCTAATCTGGGTTTTAGCTACTATGCTAAGTACAACTTCTCTTTCCTTTACAAAACTGAGTTTTTGTTTTCCCTGACCATCTTAATGAGGTAATAAACAACTAGTTAGCAAAAACTTTAAAGTAGAATTTTACACTTATCGTGTAGATAAGAAAGGCAGATACAGAAACAGGTAATCCTAAATGTATATGAAATGTACTTGACTCGCCACACAGTGGCTCATAGGCAGATATTTTAAAAATCCCCTATTTATCTATTGGTATAGTGGCTGCACTTAAGTTCTGCTCATTAGTTAGGAAGGAAAGTCTCAAAATAATATCCTACCTCTGCAACAAAAATGGTTTACTGTTTACTTGAAGTGTACAGGACTAAAGTAACTCTTAAATATTAAAACTGAAACAGGAGCTTTTTGAAAATAATTTCTTTTTTTTTAAGTTTCCTATTCACATTTATACACAGTTGCCTTTAAGAGATAGGAAGCATTAACGAAGCTTACCTGCTTTTTTACTAAGTTTATATAAGAATGTCTTTCGTGGATCTGAATGGTCTCGACATGTCAATTGCAATAAAGAACCAGACTTCTTCCATTTCTGCATAAACCACAGTCCTGCATTGTTAGGTACAACATGAGTATAGATCCACAATAAAATATGAAAACTAATTAAACATAAGTATAATATGTAAAGTTCATAACAGCCTCTCAGATGTTAATTTTACTTTTCATGTAAGCATTGTCAAGCCCAGAAACAGTTTAAATTTTCATTTTCTTTCCTATCTATACAATGAAGCATGAAGGCCTTTATTTCCACTAATGTACATGCCTGTCCACAAAAAATAACTTCCAGAAAGTGTAAATACAGTAATATTAGCCAGAATATACACATTCTATTTCAATAATTTATATAATATTAGAACATACTGATGTTCAAAAAACAACAGGCATTACTTCTCCAATTTCTAAACTGAACTCATTAAATGTAACTTGAAAAAAGGAAGCAGAATTTTCTCACAGGAATACCATAGTATAATGTTTTCTATATTCTCTTTATTAGTCAATGAGCCCGGTGGCTAACTGCCTTTTCAGAAAATCTTGCCTCCCTTGCCATGCACATCTGCAGAAACACATTGCAGGTTGTAAGGCATTTTTGAGAGAGAAAAGACACCAGTAGTTCAGAATTATTTTAATGCATCTTATCTAATTGTTTGGCAGATTAAGTATATTCAAATTCAGTCTATAATAAATTGAGCTCAACAGATTAAAACTGGAGTTTATTTATGCTGTGACAGAAAACCTGAACCAAACATACCTGAAAATACTTTCGCCAGTCATCTCTTGCACGTAATTTTGTTGATACTTTATTTTTATAACACTTCTCTCTTCTTGTGACAGTGAAATATGCCGTTTCTCATTATCACAGTAACGCAGAAATGTACATGCCACATGAAATTGCTAAGTGCATTTCAAAGGCAAGATTTCACCTAAACTTATACTACTGGAAATGATACGTCACCTGTATTAACAAGAGCACTGCTGTTGTAGAGGGTACCAAGATGCGGCCCAGATAGAGACAGGAAGGTATGAAGTTTGTTGAGGTAATACTTAAATCGATGTCTTGTGAGCACTGAACGGATTATTAAATTACCCAGTGAGTGTCCAATAAAGCTGTTTAAAAAGAAGAAGCAATATAACATGGAATTTTATGGCAGGATTTTTTTTTTTTTTTTAACAGAGAAAAAGAAAACCGGTGCCATGAAATGCTAAAAGCACATAGGAAAAAATTAATGAAAAGTTTCCATCCAGAACCTGTATTTTATGTCATACAGAAGGCATAGCTTGTCCATATCTCTTGAGCTGCACAAACTCATTACAAACATATTCTGAACTTCTCCAGAAATATTTTATACAGCATTTTTGAAAAGCTAGCAAAACCAAACTATCCTTCCACCAGCATCTACCACCCAAACCCAAGATTATTTCTGAGCTCATTTCCCTTAGAACCAAGTATTCAGAAAATATTTTATGAGCCATGCATGACTGAAAAAATCATTACTTTGGCATATGATGGCACTCAATATGGTAAACGTATGAGCATTCCTGAAACAATCTAGTGGAGACAGATTCCAAAGGTAGTCCTAATAAGGGAGAACACCATTACTTAACTGAACCTAATTATTTAAAAACAGAAGCAACATCTCAGATCTGCTTAGCAGCTGGACCAAAAGAAGTGATTATCAACTTGAGCAAGCAATTGAAGAATATGTCTCTGTCAGGAGAATATTACTTTTAGGTGTTTCCCTGGTTAAGCAATTTAAGGGAAAGATGGATGGAACTCTTTAGCTTCTTATATCTAAGGATAAATATTACTTAATCTGAGGTGCTTACTGTTGTATATGCAAGTCTATATAAAGCATTTCTTTAAAACAGACAGTAAAAAATTAAGCAATTCTAGTTATTATGCTTACAGATCCCTGCTGAGGTAAGGACCACACCACACTAGGCACTAACTTAAAGAGTATATGGTAGGGACCAGACTCACAAAGTTAGAAGGAAAAGGTGCCTTCCTGTGTTACGGATGCAATCTCAGGATATGGTGAAAACAGAAAACCATCCAAAATTATGTATAGTAGAACTATCACTGCTGGATCACATATGTGCTACAATATTATACCTCTAAGATCATCCTTCCTGTTTGCTCTGTATCAATACATTCATCAACAAAAGTAACTAAAATAAAGCTTCCTGTAACATCTGTGTAAAATACAGTGCTAAAAGATTACTTGACTGTTTAAATGCTTTCCATGCAATAATCACTGCCTTGGAAACACCAATTTAAAGGTAAATAAAAAATTCAAACATTTGGTTATAGAATGTTTTGCACATTTGAACCACCCTGAACTCCTAAAGAATTATGCATTCCTAGGACAGAAAAAGGCTTTTTGTTCATTATTAATACATCGTTTAAACATGTATGTATATTCTTCTCAGTTGCTTTTACTACTAGATTTTCAAAATTACTTGTATGAGAAATTCTTTGCCTCAACTTGCTGTTTTTGCCTAACTAATTTTGAAATGAAAGGTGTCAGCACAACAGCAGTGCATTTGCAAAATGAAACACTGAGCTGCTCTCTTGAATACTAAAATTTAAAACTATTCTATTGGAGTACATCATAAAATCCACACAAGAACAACAAAACCACAGATTTCTTTAAGAACAAGTAAATGCCCACAAAAACTAGGTTGATTCTGAAGATGATCTGCATGATGTAACTGCTCTTGAGTAAAACATTCTTTTCTACAGAAGATCTGAACATTAGCAGAGATACTCTCTTGACAGTTCTCCTACAGTTCAGAAGTATTTATGAAAAGTCATAAGGGGATAAGAAACTCTTACATTGTACCATAAGAAAGGGCATTTTCTGTGAAAAAAGCAGCAATCCATCTATCAATTCTATCATCCCTAAGAATATGGGCATACCTGAACCAAAACTTCAGAAACATGAAAGATCCATTTTAAGGAAAACTGGGTGCTCACAATCAGCTATGTGGATGTACCTCAAAGATTAAACACTTGAAAAGACTTAGAAATAAAGCAGAGGTTACAGTAATACATTGTGGTCCAATTCAGATGATTAGGTGAACACATGATAAGCCTTAAATTTGTTTTCTAGTAGAGAAAGGTTTAACAGTTTGCTCAAATCAAAAAGGGGAGGAAAAGGAAAACCCTTCAAACAGGGTCTTGAAAGTGTAAGACAGGAATGAAATCCATCCTACTCATGAGATGCTCTGCAAAAGCAATGAACACTAGGTGGCAATATTACAATCTTCTGAATATATTGTTAACACACTGAAGTTAACAGAATTATAGTTTTTATACGTGCTTTATGATACAAGTCTACCAATTCAGATCATACTAGAAAATCAGACACAGCAAAACCTCATTATTCTGTGCCAATAAACAAAAATCCTGTCCAAGTATAAAAATTCATGGTAGGAAGAAAAATCAATCAGGATTCATAATCAATGAGTAGCTGAAACAACAAACAGATGTTTTAATACATCCATAGCATTAAAAAATGTCCTTTTTTTTATGAGCCAATGTTACTTAGGGAAGAGGGTGACATGCTGATTAATCCACCTGAAGTCAAAGTCCAATACAAGTCATCAGAACTTATGTAATACCTGATGTGCAAAACAGTTTCTGAAACTGCACTATAAGAGCAGGTGGTTTATTCCCTATCTGCGTGGTTACCTGGGAGGGCTTCCATCCTTGCAGATAATCAAAACTTGAATGGGTATGACTGAGCAATCTGACATGCTTCAAAGTTGCATTAACTTTGATGGTGGCATTGGTATGAATGAGTAACTGGTCCAAATAACCTCCAGATGTCCCCTCAACCTAAAGCCTCCTGTGATTCTTTACCAAACAGCTCTTTTATAAGGCAAATTGCATTTGTTTTGAATCAAACTTCCAGCTCACGCTTGCTGCATGCTTGTAGTAAGCACAAAGATTTTGTTCAGACATGAACAAACATGTTAGATAGTGCATTGCTGCAATAACTGGTATTAGCTCTGGAAGTACCAAAAATGTTTATTGAAGCTGACACTATTCTAATGGTACAGGGAGTGTCCTTTTTCAGTACAGGAATGTAGCACAGTAAATCGGATTTCACCATTACTTGTGAGCATGAGACTCTGCATTTATCCGAATAAAGGGCAGAACCTCAGAACTTCTCTGGACTTGTCTTGACCTGAGCTGATTTTAATTGGTTTAAGCTGTCAACAACAATCATCTGCCAGTGAAGTAACAAGTCAGGTCTAAAGTTGTTTTAATTTCACTACAGTTTCTATTAATAACAAGCAGTTATTCTGTGTTTGAACTGTATATCACCAGAATGAAGTGTGGTGTGGAATAGTATAGGTACAGGTATCATATGGCAGAGGTCCCCAATGGTCTATTACTGGTCACTACAGGAGTACAATTGTGTAACTCAGGAGAAAAAGCTGGCATTAGAGATAACAGAGAATGGGAGGGAAAAAAGAGTAAATGGGAAACAAAAGAAAGACCATATGGGCCAACTGGAAATACAGAAATACGAAATTAATCTGTCCAGACCCAAGGCCAAGGAAGCCAGAACTCCCATCATGAACATAGTTTGTCCTTATACTGAAGCCCCGGGATGGTGATGTCCAACTGCTTAAACAATACAAAATCTGCCAATCCTAGGATGTCTGCTTTTTTTGCCATACAAAATCATGGATCTGGAGACTGATGTCTATTTTGACTGGGTTATGGAGCAGCACTTGGAGAGAGAACACTTCCTTTAGGAGATGAGGAGATTTTATGAGGAGAAACCAGCATCATTCAGGAGACCACAGATAACTACAAGGTCTGCTTTCTACAGTGGCATAACCAAAATAAGGCAGGAAAACATCAGCTACTTGAGCAGAGGATTTCTCAGCAGTACTTTCTGGGTTGTCCCTTCAAGGCCTTGCACAGAAGCACGTCCTTCTGACAGCTCTCTCATGTAGCTACCACGGAACAGCTACAGGATTTGCTGGCAGATTTAATGATCTCATAGAAAAGCTTGAGAAAGGAAAACTGCTTCAGTAGGGCCCAAGACAAGTATATACCTTAAAAAGGAAACTAAAATAAAAATTCATAGGTCTTTTTTCTTTCAAGTGATGAGTAACAAATAAGAGTGAAAAAATATTCACAAATTGTAAGTCTTATGAGAGAAGCAAACCAAAAGCAAACAAGAGTTTAGTTCTCAGGTATAAATAACGATAACGTAAGTGGGTGGGTTTGCTCATTACAGCCTTCAGACAACAGCCTGGCAGAGAAGGTCCTGGTTTGTGCTGGTGGATTACAGAACTCTACTCTCCCATAATAAGGGTGCTACCATGCAGTCTGTGAAACAAAAATATGATTACACAGTGCTTCTTTAATTTTTAAATCAACAGTTTAGACAAAATTAAGCATGTCAAATCTTGCCTATCTCAAAACAGAAACATTTGTTTAAATAGTTTATGTTTAAATGTTTTAGATGTTTCCTCCAGCTGAATAAGGCCTACCAAACACATGTAAATGCAGAAACTTGTCAAAACCACATGTGACTAGCAAGTAAAAAAACCTTCTGGATGTATAATTTGAGGATGCCTAAACGAATCAATGAAGTCAGGCTTGAACTAGCTCCCATCACTGATGAGCAAACTCCAGCAACGCTGCTGAGTTAGTAAGGTAGTCTGCCCAAATGGTGCACCCTACTTTGAGAAAGTAAATGCAACGGGCATTCCCTGGAAGTAAATGTAAAAGAAAATAACAGTGCATAGACTGTGGTAAGCCCTCTAGTAAGATGTAAAACATGCTCTTTAGCAGATGAAACATTCAGAAAACATAAAAAATAATGAAATATATTTTCATGCAGCTGCCCTTCAACATCACAGGTAAGATGAAAGTGCCCTGTAGGAATGACATGACAAGCAGTCTGCCACGTCATACTTGGTGAAGGGACTATAAAATCAGAAGGAAGCTAACTTTGCCCTGGCATAGTGCTATTACAGTTTCCTTCTACTTTCTTAAAATACTATCTGCTTCTGTGCAGAACCGTATTATACAGGATTTGTGGAAGCACAGGACAGCAATTCCTTAAATGTAATGCTTAACCTCTGCCCTAAACCCACCAACAGATGAGCTCACAACATTGTTCAGTCTTCTTTCATCTGGCAATTCCCTCACTCTTCATTGTCCTCCTTTCCCCTACTCCTCCCCCCTCCAAAATTGCTTTTTCCCATCTCTCTTTTGGCCTGCTCCTGAGCATCACCGTTTAGAACAACCCAGGGCTCTAGTTTTAAGTTTATTTCTGCAAATAGTATAGAACAGATATTACCTGATTTTTGAAAGGGGTGGATTATAAATTTGTATATACTGTATAATTTCATCTAAAAGACGATCTGTCATGGATTCAAAATCAGCAAAGGTATCATTCTGTAAAATAAAAGAAATAAAAAATAATAACTGTATTTTCTGATGCAGCTATATACATTCTGCATTCAGCCTGAATTCTTATTCCTCAGTGTTTTGATCAACAGCACACAGATAAAAGCATCGATATTAACTCTGAATGCAAACACTACAGCTAGATACTATAAATTTTTCATGTCATTTTCTTGTAATGTGGAATAAACTGATACACATTTTACTGTAAGACTACTTTCTTCTAATACACCAAAACAAATCTTAACATTACACACCCAGCCTTACTTCTAAGCTGTTCTCTACACTTATCTGTAGTGAAACAGAAGACCAAACTGCATGTTCAGAATTAAATCACACTGCCCATGAAATAGAGATGAGACAATTACTGCAACAGCAGTCTACATTAATACTGTTTATTCAAAATTAAACAAAGAAACAAACAAACTCCTTAAGGCCTTATCCCCAGTTCATAGCTGATTCTCTCCAATGATCAGCAGTAAGAAATTAAAAGAGATAGGCAAAGTCTGCCTAAAACTTTTCAACACAAGTTCCAAAGGATCTGTGCTAAAATCTGTAGTGTTCAACATATCAGTAAATTATTTGGGAAAGGAAAGAAGGAGAAGAAATATCAGTTTGTAGACAAAACTAAATATCCAAAATAAAACTAATAGAGTCAAATCTAGAACCAACCAGAATTTCAAAAGAATCTTATACTACTGCATGCCTGGATGATAAAATGGCAAGAAATGCAAACCAAAGGGAAAACCAGGCCTAACTGTATATGCAAACAATAATCTATACATGTGTTGCATATAATCAGCTATGTTAGGAAAGCAAGGAAAGAAAATGACAAGATAGCATTTTGTCAGTCCATAGTGCACAAGCATCTTAAATACCCTGTCTAGTTCTGATCATTAGATTTTAAATGACAAGAAGTTTCAAGCGGGCGGGGAAGGGTATCATGGATGAACAGAAACTGTTTCTCATCTAATTGTAAGAAATAATAAATGGACTAAGTCTCTTCAGTTGCCTCCTGAGGGAGAAATTACACTTGTTTATAAAATATGTGATTAACTGAAGCAGTGAATGAGGAATGATTATTGAGTATTTTTTCCACAACAAGCTCTAAGGTAAATTATTTCAATTTCCTTGTTTGCAATTGAATTACTAATGTATACGCACTGCAGAATTAATCTCAACTGTATGCTGTGGATACAGAAGTAAAAACATTCAAACAGAATCAGCCAACATTAAGGAGAAAAGTCTGTCAGTAGCTATTAGGCTCAGTAGTCTCAGTGGAATCCACAAATCAGAAAGTCCCACAGCTGCTGACTGACACAAACTATAGGGCTAGAGAAGAGAAAGTCTGGCTTGGTGCCTGTCCAGCCTGTTTCACAAAGCATCCCAGCAGCTACTGCCAGAAAAATGCTAGTGCACTAAATGAAGCTTTTGTTTGAGCCATTGACGAGACTTTGTTCTAGTTCATCTCTGAAGTATGTCTAATACAATATGTAACACACACACACACAAAGTAAAAATTGGTCTTTTGTGCTTTGTCAAGTTTGCTTCATCAGATAATAATAAAATTCACAAAAGTTTAACACAAGAGGTAATTTGACATTGGTTCAGTGTTATGATGTAGATCTTGCAGTATGCTGACAAAAGAATGAGACAGGTATTTTGTATTTCTCAGATCCTCTGAAAGAACACATCTCCCTTCTTGCTACACCAGTTTTCACTATTACCATTTTTACCACTAGTATTGAGCATATTTTATCCACAATCGAAACTGCTTATGCTGAGAACTTAGGAGACACAGTATACACAACAAAATGGTAGCAACAAATGTTAACCCTTAAAATATTTACCTTCAGTACCATACAAGATTTTGTAATTACTTTGACACAGGCCACAGATCAAATAATGGACGTATGAGAACACAATAAAAATATACAAAATGTGGTAAACAC
This sequence comes from Aleadryas rufinucha, assembly GCA_013397815.1. Classification (NCBI taxonomy): domain Eukaryota; kingdom Metazoa; phylum Chordata; class Aves; order Passeriformes; genus Aleadryas; species Aleadryas rufinucha. The sequence continues at coordinate 48,000 of VZTH01011468.1, read as the reverse complement.
AATAGTGCCCTTAAATAAACATGTCTGAAGGTTTACACCATTCATAGCTTTACAAAAATTCTTTTTTAGTTGGCATATACCTGATTCCTTTCAGACATAAGAAATTCAACTCGTCCTCCAGGCAGCCCTAGCTCAATGTAAGTCTTCACTAATCTTAGATCTGCGCTGTTACCTTCAAAAGAAAAACAATCACGTGTTAGATTCTGCAAAGTTAACTTGCAATAAAAGCACTCAGAATACTGAAATGAATCTCTAGCAGAACTTTATATTTAAACATAGCTAATTATATTCTCAGCTCTAATTAAAATTCAATGAGACTTTGAAAGATAAACTACAATGTCAAATTAAGTGACAAAATGGTTTATGAAAATGACATTTGATGCAAACACTTTTAAAAAAGCAAGGATGTAGGAAGTTGTTTGATTTTGTCTTAGCATCCAACTCATACATAGCACTGTGAACATTACATTCTTGGAAACCTAATTAATTTTGATAAAGCCAATTAAAGAACTCAAAGCTAGCTTAAAGAATTCAGTGAAGGAGCATTTTCATAAAATGAAAAGGCAGAGCAAACTGTCAGCAGATAAAGATACTTTTAGACTGGTACCCAAAACAACAAATGCTAGTTTAACTAGCATCCTGAAGATTTTTCCACATCAATAGTCATGGATGCTTTTGAAGAAAGAGTAACCTTTCTGCCTTAATAAGAGAACAGGATTTCTATCTGTCTTTTATAGGAAATAGCTTGTATAGGCTTGCTATTTCATAAGAAAATTCTAACTATGTGGACTTTCATAAGGCTTCAAACACATGGGTTTTTTAACAATAGGCTTCTTGGTCAAGTTAACTTTTGTGCTGCTTCTACATACAATAGCATGTGAATATCTACACTAGTAAGAGGGAATTCCTCCGAGTCCTACCTTTAAAAGTACTTAACATAAGTGGCTTTCTGCTCAAAGGAGGAAAGAAAAACTATGCTGTTATTTTATTTTTTTAACTTAGGAATTTGAAAAATGAAGAAGGTGCCTGTGCAGTGCTGGTGCAGTCCAGTACTCTATTCTACTGCCCTCTTGTGTTTCCTTACATTGTTAATTTAAGAAGTGTCTCAAAAAACCCACAAAAGCTAGAAGGGATATTATTTCTTAATATGCATATATGCTTTGAACTAAAAGCAGGTGAATATACTCCAGCTATTTAAACTTTACAACCCTTTCAATTAGCAAGAGATTTTCTCACTTCTACCACAGTAGAATCTTTGTCCTTGGAAATATTCAGAAACCCAACCGGACTGCATCCTGGGCAACCTGCTGTAGAGGTGACCCTGCTCTGAGCAGGCAAGTTGAATGAGACAATCTTCAGTGATCCCTTTCACCCTCAACCACTCTGTGATTCAGTGACTCAACCTTTTAAAAACTTAAAAATAAACACCTGACTGCATTTTACATATATTATTTCTTTTTCCTACTAAGATAGACATATTTCATTTTCCTTGACAACACAGCAATTATAAAGAAAACAGTTTTGTCTGTAACTCCATTTTATTACCACAACACAGACAAATTCCTCTATGACATAAAAAACTGAAAGATGCACCTGATGTGAACTATGGCATTAAACAGATTTATGTGCAGGGAAGTTTTATTAAAGACAGAGAATTCTTAATTTAAAAGATTTTATGGAACATGTTGTCAAATGTAGCAGTACAATGTCAGAGTCCCATTTCCCTCCAGTGAACCTATTTCAGGTGTTCAGTTCAGAGTTCAAATGACCAAAGCTAAACCTCATTGGTAATCTGAACTGTTATCTTGTACAGTATCACATTTCCCAGCATACCATCTAGGCCATGGACACAGACTATAAGATGTACTCCTTTGTCTGAACACTCATCGTCTTCCGTACTGAAATAAGGCATTGAAGAAGCCAGTTTGAAAACATCACTATACATAAACCCAGGAAGTTTAAGTTGCCTCAATTCTTCTTTAGCCTGTAGGAAACTGGAACAAAAAAATACTTATTATACATTTACTGTTGCTAGATAAATGTGGGGTCTTTCAGGATACAGCTTCCTACTGTCATTTTGCTTTGTATTCTATGTAATTAATATGAAGGAAAATATACGTATCAAATTACTACTTTCACAAAATAAGCCAATTCCTCAAAACATTTTTTACTGCAGATTCCTACAGCCCATTTTCCTCTGTAACAAAAACCCTGTCTCATGCTCTACTCTCTTCTCTCCTTTGACCATCTTTGCAAACTCTCAAGTATTTCTGAAACCACTGAAGATTCTGGATTCATTGTGGTCTTGAGCAAGCAACAGCTGTGTTTCCAAGCAATAACAAAATTATAGAAATTATAACCAACTGGAAGTCAAGGTTAAGATTTTCACTGACTTTTGATAATTCTTGCCAAACCCATTTCTTAGGTCAGCAGAGAGCTGGAGTCAATGCTGTAATATCTCACCATAAGGTTCCTGTGGTAGGCTGAATAACTGATACTTGCTTCTGAAACAGTCAGATCCAGACTTGCGATCTTTTACATATTCTATGAATGCATACATTATAAGGTTTTTAATAGCTGAGATCCTCATATGCTAGGAGCTCCTTGTGGCTCCTCTCTTTCTTCTACTTCCCTTAGTTTTTGTGTATGACCTTCCCAATTGCATATCAGTTTCCCGGCAGCACATAAAGCTTTATGCTTTCTTATGCTTCCTTAATCCATCTGTTCTGCACGATCCCTCACAGCATCATGCTGTACCCTATCCTCTTCTGCCTGCTCACTGTTTCCCTCCCATTCCACCTTTTGTTCTGTTTTCCCAGCTTTATCTTTAGCTCATTCCTCATTAACTGGCAGGAGCAGGCCTCAATGAGGTCAGCCTGAACAGAAACCACTGCTGGCAGCTGCTTTTATCACTCTGCAACAGAAGCTACTCGAGTTTGTACTCAAGGCATGTTTCCTGAACATACCAAGGGCGGTTCTTTACGGAGCAGATCATACCGTCTGGATTCACAGTTATCTCATGCTCCAGGAGACTCTGCTTTTCCCACAGCTAAGTCCTCGATTTTATTCCGAGTTCACTTTTATTGTTACAGAACAGCCTGAGTAGTCTCTGCTCTTCATCTCTCCCATTCCACACCAGTACCCACCATACAATATTTCAGAAGCTACTTTTTGGCCACTTCTAACCTGTTTTCGTCCATCTGACTGCTCAATCCTTCTTCCTGTTCTCAGCTGCTTTCACAAACTATCTGGTCTTTAATCTCTTCTGCCTGCTCAGCATTTGTTTCTACCTCTCTTTTAAATTTTCTTCTCTCTCATAGCAACATTTTACTTCCAATACAACACATAAGCTGCTGCTTCACATGTTCATTTAGTAGCAGGGGGTTATCAGGGAAACTCCAATGTTTACAGCAAGAAGAGGTACAATCTGAGATTCCTGATGTTCCTCGAAATTTGGCTTTCCTGGTATCCAAACTGCAGTGTAATTTAGAGCACTGTGGTCTCCGAGGTGTTACATTTTTGATATTTGAAGTTAAGATTTAAAAATAAGGCCATTACTGTAGCTTGCATTACACATTTGCTTCACTTAACTAATCAAACGGACAACCAGTTACACAACGTTTTTGGGTTTGTTTTTAAAGTCAAAGCATATTTTCCCAAGCTTGCTATTTTAACAATTTCCATTTCATAAAACACCATTTTTATGCTCAGCAGCCTTTACGTTATTCTTCAGCTGAATGATTATTTTTTAAACATATCAAAGAAAAATCCTGTTTTGCTTGTTTCTCAAACCACATGAAATTACAAGATATCTGATAGAAGAAGTTCAGTGCTAAGATACTTTTTATCTGAACATCTAGCACATGCTGTTACTTGGGCATGTAGAATCCACAAGCCATAGTTCTGGGGCATTCTACAGCCCAACCAAGCTTCTTTTCCCCCTCTCTACTATATTAACATAATTTCTAAAAGTAAAAAGCTTGTTTTAAAACAATCACTTACGCTAACATTTGAGGTTTTGGGGAGCTTTCATACCAGGAAACAGCTGAAGCTGAGCTGTAGGATGTGCTGCCTGGCTGTTGTGTAATTGCATCAGATTTATTCTTTGAAGAAGAGGTAACACTGCAGGGAGAGTCTCTCAGAGAAGAAGGAAAAGACAGACAACCAGGAGTACAGACAGGGGGCACAGTCATTATGTCTTGCAGGTGTCCACTGTCAATCATTTCAGATCTCAGGGCTCTCTCTTCTGCTAAGCCATGATCCTGGTCAGCACTGCAAGCTCCATCTAATATACTATAATCTGTTTCTTCATAATACCCATTTTCAATCATTTCTTGATCCTCCTCTTCTTCCTCATCTTGTTGGGAAGAAAAAATAATTTGTTTTTCATATGCTTCCTTTTGAGGGCTAACAGGATTGCTGTTGTCCATAGGCAAAATATCTGAAATATCTGTGCTGCTTTGAGAGCCAAAATAGTTTTCAACAAGCCCTTGCTTTACCATGTCAGCACTACCAGTTGGAGAAGGATTATCTGTACCAGTTTCACTTTTAGCTACTGACAGTTCTTCAGTTGTGCCCTTTAGTTCTAAAGGCTCATTATGTTTTCCTTTGTTTGTTTTTTTAACCTCATACACTGCATTTACAGATGAAGAACTTGAAACAGCAGATGGCTCACCCATACAAGTTGTTTCCAAACATAACTTAACTGTTTCTTCTGTATCTCTAGGATGCCTTTCAAGGTCCTGAGAGTCCTTGCAGGTTGTGCCAGGGCCTGTTTGTGGGCTGTAACTTTTCACAGCAGTAGGCGTATCCTCATCTGAAGCAACCGAGTGTAACAGATCTTTTTTTCCTGAGAGCGAGGAATGTATAGACAGAGTTTTGTTATCCAAGTGCCCTGAAAATACAACATGCTGTTGCTGCAAATTGGTGTTTGATGTTTTATTGTCATCACATTTTGGCAAGTCAATTGCTCCTAGATCCAATACTGTTTTGCTGTCACTTAGCTGGCATTCAGGTACAACAGATATCTTTGAATTCTCATCAGGTGAAAGCTCATCATCATCTGAAGGCAGTGAATTTATGGATGTCAGGGATGACTGTATTTCACTTACAGCACTTGTACTCTCAGTGCAATGGCTTTCTATTGTGTTTTTTATTGCACCGTCTGGTTTTAGTAGAGGCTGAGGAAACACTCTCTCACCATTGTATGCACTTTGTCCATGAACATTTTCAAAAACATGATCAGGGTTGGGGTGAGTTGCAAAAGAACTTGGTTCACTTTCTACACCTGAATCTGAAAACCTAGAAGAGGCATATGTCACACTAACATCTGGTAATTTAGTCATGTCTCCACTTGCAGAGAGTTGACTTTCTTTTGTTAAAAGAGTAGGTGGATTACTTTTAATTTTTGTCAAGATGTCACTGGTATGCTGACAGTTTCTCTCATGGACCTCTTCCTTTTCAAGCATGGGTTCCTGTTCTCCCAAATTCAATTTATTTCCAGATTCTGAAGGCTGAGTACTGGATGTCAGCAAATTCTCTTCATGCACTCCATCTTGTGGAAACTCAGCCCATGATCCAGTGTGAGCCGCTCCTTTCTCCTCTTCATAAAGATTCTTATTACTTGGTTTGACCTCAATTGTCCGGACTCCTGAGGAAGCTGGTTGACCTCCATGACAACCTTCAAGTGTACCTCTGTGTTGTAAAGCGCTCTCTGCTTGAATAGTTCCAGAACCTGTCTGGGAGATAGTCAGTCTATCAAAAATAGCCTCATTTTCACAGTGCACAGGACTACTTTGACCTGGTTGGTCACCTTCAATCCTGACAGCCGTTTCGTCAAATGGCAAATATGGAAGGTCTCTTCGAGTTATTTGCCTGGTGCAGGCCTTTGTATCCCAAGGAAATCCAACTACTCTAGGGTCCAGCCCTTCGTTAACGTTGTATGAAGGCTCGCCTTCTAATCTTCTACAGGCATTTTCCAGTGCTTCGCTTATCAAACATTTGTATCCTACTAACACCACAGAGTCCTTTGGGTTCTGTTTTATGACTTTTTTTGTGTTTTCAGCTTTTATTGTTTTTATGAGCTTAACAACCTTAGCTTTGGATTTATTTGTATCTTCATTTTTCCCTTTCAAAGTTTTTGTTAGCATCTTTTCAGATTCTGAATGACAAAAGGTGGAGGCACCTGCAGGTCTTGTTTTCAGTTCTGGGCTAGTAAAACCAGCAACAAAACCTTCTTCAGCTTCAAATTTATCTTGTTTATTGGACTCTGTCCTTGGAAGACTCTGAGCTACCAACCAGGGTACATCCAAATCTTTCACAGAAAAAAGAGGAGGGGGGGGGAAAGAGAAAGGATGTTTACAATAAGATTATGCAGGTAAGTGATGCTATAACACACTAGCAATTATAGAATTTTACACATCCTCAAAACTCAAGCTAAAACCCCATATCCTCTCAAATAAATGTAGTCCTTTAAAGCCAGCAAGAAATTTATAGAAAAAATACTCAAGTTTTACATAATTTTTGTCCATTTCTTCAAAAAGGAAACTGTACTGTGAGGTGTGCTTACCTTCAGTAATTGTATCTAAATACCGATCTTCAAAGATAATAGGCAAGGAGTTCATATCTCCATCTAGTTCACTGCATTCAATAGGGAGGGGTGGAAGAGAACTGCAGAAGGAAGTATTTTTGATAGCTGCACACATCTGTAGATGACTTTGAGCACTGAAAAAAGGAAGCAGTTCTCCATGAAAAAAACAGAACTATTTATTTTAACATTAACAGAAATTACCAACAGTTTAATTCATTTTAGTAGAAGTTTTTCTACTAATTAACTATTAATAGCTTGATTATTTAATAACTTTTTATATAACTTTCAGTACTTTAAATCTATATTGAGAACAAAAGTTTCTCTTGAATTTCTTATGTATTTTTGCAATGCCACTTCTACACAACATAAACTACAGAGTAACAGTACATGATATATACTGTGGAATTCCAAAGGCTACTCACTGTAGTTCTTGGAAGGCAAGAGCAGCTTGCCGAGGATGCTCAAAGCAAAAGAATGCTTCAGCAAATCTGCGCACCTGCAAGATCCAAATGAAGGTAGAACTTATTTCACATTACAAAGAATTTTTGAAAATCCACCAGCATTCCTATGCATCAATGTATCATTTTTATGTGTAATACAGACAGTTACTTTTTAAAAAATGTTCATTGTGGATGGGTGCCACAGACAAGACTAGTGACTGAAACAATTTTAATTTGTGCTCTGGATAACTAGGAATTACATTAGATTCAACTGCCTGCTGAAAATTTGATTTCCAATAAATCAATCATCCAAATCAGGCTCACCTGAAACAATAACACACAAAAATATTATTGGAAATTTCGATGAGAAGACAGGAAATGATTGCTCAATTGACACTTCTGAATGAGCCTGAGTATTACCTTCAGAAGCAGAAACCTACTAGATATTCTGCAGTCTCAAAATATAGAGGAGTGTTTCAAATTTCCTTAAGTACTCTCTAGCCCACAGTAAACTACTGTGCAAAAGAATCTTTTGTTTGAAAAGATTTTGGCTGGAAATGATGAAGACAGTAACAGAATGTACATTAATTGTAAGCACTGTATTCAAGACTTAATTGTATGCCTGAGGTCAAGAAACAATATGATCCTGAAGTGCTATTTAATAATATAGGGGAGCATATTTTTTTACCATCAAATGTGTTAAACCATCAATATTTTACCATCAAATACATGCTAAAATAATGTGAATTATACAGCAATTTACTACAAATGAAAACATAATCAGTGTACTGAAAATGCAGTATCTAGAAACCCCAAAGGTTTTGTATGATGAGATTTCTCAAATTTCAACATTATATATAAATATTAATCCAATCAATATGCATTTTATTTTTGCAACCGCCAAATTACCTGCATCAAAAAAAAGCAAATCAAAGAGAATGTGCTGTGCAATGATTGTTGGCAATGTTTGTTAATGTTAATTTGTTTGTATCAATTAAAACAAAATTTCTATCCCACTTAGAGAATTACATATGTTAGTCTACTGAATCAATAATTTGTTTACCAAGCACTTCCTGGCCTCCTACACCTTTATTTCTTCAATATAATCTGGGTCTTCTTCTTAAATTATGGAACTTTCTGAACAGACTGTGCGAGTTTTCAGTGCAAAACTGGTAACAAGTGTGAAGACCTAGTTCAGTTCCCTCAGCTCTTTCACTCAGATGCAGCCAGCATCTGCACCCACCCTGAGCACAAACTTGGCTATATGAAAATATTGCTCATGAACTGGCAAACATCAGACTTGCAGGACCACATTAATTTTGTTCTGAGATAAGCACTTGCAAGGGAGGTCATTTTCCCTCCTGATACACTGCCCAGTATACCTTTAGAGAGTACCAATTGGATTAACTTTAAGTTCTGTATCTTCTACACTTGTTTTCTCAATATAAGAAGAACTGGGGAAAAAATTGTTCCAAGGTGCTTAAGAAAAAACCCAATCCCAAATCACAAACATTTTACCCCCAATCTCTAACCTGCACTAGGAAGTCCTCTCCCAACCTCCCAGAATTTATTTTATTGTATTACATGAAATTAATCTCAGTCATAACATCATCTCTGAATAGTCATGGAAAATGCTTTGAAATAAAAAGAAAACATTAAATTCAACACTTTCTTGTAAATGCAACTTCCACTTTTGCCAGAACTCAATTTGCTTTCTTTCAGATTTTGTTGTTAGGAGTTTATGCATACACATGTGGGATTAGAATTGATGTTCCCAAGTAATTTGCTGCATTTTCCCAGCTGGCTTTTCTAAGCAGACATCTACCTTGCAAATACATGATTTTTTCAGAGCTAATCCCCAACCTTTCCCTCAGAAAAGGGGGGAATGTTATAAAATAGACTTAACAGATAATTTTACTGCTTAAAAACCGGATTTTAGAACAATTGATCATGAAGAGTGGACATTATCATTTTAAATTAAGCAATTTAAAAATTAATTAAAGATCCTAATTGATCAGGTAACAGTTACAGGAACATTGCCAAATTAGTAGATGTCTGTGGTATATGTCAAGAAAAGGGCACACAGCTGTTCCTCAGGAAGCAAGCAAGGTAGTTTTGAGTTTAGATGTGAACACTTGACCACATAAAGTAACTGGAGTTATATGGAGACTAGATCTTTAGAATGCTGCACTCTCTCAAACAGAAGAGGAAGGAATTTTTTCATTTGCAATAAATCCCATTTGTAATTGTTTAAATAATTCCACTGCTTCTGAAGAAAATCTCATTACCAGCTCCAGACAGCTCCAAGTAGAATAGCAACAGTATAAAACTAGTTGAAAGCAATCTCCAAAAGCACATAAGTCTTTATTAATGAGAGAAAAGAACCCCAATCAACGGTAGTTTATTATGTTTAATCAGTACTTAACTTATTGAAGGACTGAGGCACTTGCTAGGACACTGTTAAACAGGTTCTGCAGAACCAGAGTGACTGCCAGCTGTGCCGGTGACGCAGGCGCTACTGACTTGGGCTGACTCCACAAGGACTTTGCAGGAGGAAATTGCAGCTGCTACTCCTAATCCCTACAGCCTTCTCAAAAGCATGGCTTTTATGGTCCTCCCAATGTAAACAGAAGAACTGTATATAAAAACTGCTGTGGAATACATATTGTGTGACTGCATATTTATGATTAGCAGTCAGAGATCTTAGTTTTCAGCTCTCCTATTTTAGGACTAATCAAACTGAAAGAAATAATTTTGGAAGAATGTATTTAGACCTACCAGAAGATGTCACTACAGAACAAAGAGATGAACTAGTTTAGTGTTCAAATGTTTTGTAATATAAAATCACATACTCTGAGCAGTTTTTTCAATAAAATACAGTTGTAAACCTTATCAGTACGACAAAGTAGTTGATGGATGTTCCAGTTTACCTAAAGTGTTCCTCACTTTTTAATGTAGTGCTTTTCCAAGTATTTGAAAATAGTTAAACATTGAAACACTTAAGTAAACATAAGTAAAATTATTTAAATAATAATTTAAATACTTAAACAACACTTCAGCAGAAATACCTGTTTTATAAGCACCTACACAAAGACGGTGGAAGTCATTTGACCAAATACAGATGGGAGGCATTTCCTGGGGGTATTTTAACACAAATATGTTAATCAGTCAGATTAATCACTCCCTAAAGGGGTTCATTAATAAACTTTCCCAGGGAGAAATTTCCTGTGGAAGGTATAGCCTGGAAATATTGCAAGAAGAAAAGATAAAATGAGATTTAGCATCCAGTAGCAAACACATCAAAGTATCCATTTCCAAAATAAAAAGGTTTATTATTCCAGAAAGGATAGGTAAGTCTCTTAAGAGGAGAATTAGTGCATCATCTTTAGCATGGAGAAAAGGAGGCTCAGGGGAGACTTCATTGCTCTCTACAACTATCTGAAAGGAGGTTGTAGCCAGGTGGGGCTTGGTCTCTTCTGCCATGTTCCAGGTGAAAGGACAAGAAGAAATGGCCTTAAGTTGTGCCAGGGGAGGTCTAGGTAGGATATTAGGATTTTTTTTTCACAGAAGGAGCTGTAAACCATTGGAACAGACTGCCCAGGGAAGTGGTGAAATTGCCATCTGTGGAAGTGCTCAAAATACATTTGGATATGGCACTTGGGGATATGGTTTAGTGATGAACATGGTGGTGCTGGGTTGATAGTTGGACTTGATGACCTTAAAGGTCTTTTCCAACCTTAACAATTCCATGACTCTAAATGTCAACATATAGTCTCCAAATAGGAGAATTAGTAGATCATCTTTTAAATCTCAACCAAATCCAATAACCAGAGAGCCTGCATCACTTGGTATGTGCAGATAATGGCTCCAGTGGAACATGACCATCACTGCAGATTTCCCGAAGTAGGTTTATACAATCCCTCTGAATATAAATTCTCAAGATATTTTATTAATAAAAGTTCCAATTTATTATACTAAGCACTGCAAAACAAGATTGAAAACCAACAACTGAACACACTCTTAGAAAAGACAAAGCTCACATTTAGCACCTCTTTTTCATTTAAAGGTTTACTGAATATATGGATTATGAGTTCCTGCTCTACTGCCACATGGGAAACCCAGTGGAGCAATGTTTTCTTACATATAACTTAATTACATATATTGGCAAAGTATTCACACAAACTCATCCCATCTTGGAGTGCAGAAAACAAGTGTCCATTTAAAAATTACGTAATATCACATTGCTGGTTCTATCTAAGTTGGCTCAGGTAAAAATCCCTTTTCAATGCTGTATTATGCAATTCTTACAGAGTCGGCCTGCTTGCTTTTTGCTATCAGGCCCTAAATAAGAATGTAATTTTAGGATTACCCATGCCTTGCATCTCCTCTTGAGTCTTTGACAGATTATAGAGTATCCATAAAGTACAGTGACAGATAACAGAAGGAGTGAGCATACCAGCAACTCAAAAGGACACAGGTCATGCAGACGTGAAATCAAATTATACATTTTTTTTTAAGGGAAGAAGGGAACTACTATTCAAATTTTTTTCAAACTGAAAAGCATCACAGAAATACTTTTAATATGTGCCATATCTCAATTCCCATAGTACAATTAAATACTTTCATTTATACACCATAAAATAATTGCAGTTAAACTCAGTAAGTAAGGCATTTATGAGCTAAGGAGGATAACTTACATCACAGATTTTAAAAGAACCACATTTAAGAAGATAAATACATAATCACTAGCAGTGTCTTTTCTGGAGCAGTAAAAATTAATATATTAATTCTTCCTTTGGTTTTATTAAATATAAATTTGTACAAACACTAACATACCAGCAGTTGAATGCAAATGCACATTAAATGAAACAGTATTCTTGCTTCATACCTTCCACCATTTAACTTGAGGGATTCCAGAATTTATATAAAAACCACAGAAATGTAAGATTCATAGACAGACAATAAAATGATCCCTTTCTTATGGCTAGCACATCAAACAAATAACCATTCTGTTCTTTCTGAAAGATTCCATTTATTCTCCAAACAGGCTATTTCCACAACCATGATTTCCTCACTAAACAATGTGATTTATCAAGTAAGAGTAACACTTTAGTTCATACTCGAATATATTTCACTATGGGAACAGCACTGCTGTGGTTCTGCTTGCAGAGCCCACAGCAATTGCACACACCCATAGACAGACCAACAGCACTACAGATGTACATAGTACATACACACACATACATGCCAGATCATTTCACATACATCTCTTCTTTTATAAAATCCTATGTAGGAGACTTTTCAAAAATTAATGTTATAAATTCTTAATTTGGAAGGAAATGCACTTTGTTTATGATGTAAGCAGGCAGGCTAAATGCAGCAGAGAAGTAAAACGTAGGGTGGGCACTAGACATGGCTCCCACAGAAAAGTGCATCAGTCTGCACAAATATATCTTATTCCACAGACTGCAATCTGCCTTCTGAACTGCATTTCTCATTCAAAAGAACAGTGAATTACTTGGTTCATAAACATAAATAATACGTTTTATGCATTACATTCCAACAACATAATACATTATACACAAGGTAACAAATGAAATGCAACAGCTCCCTTTACAATTCCAACCAGTTTTCCCAAATAAAAATAGAAAAAATCATAATCTGGAGTCTCATTTGGATACACATTTCCATAACAATGTGTCCAAGTAAGTGTATGAAGGTGCCTGGGTCAATACTTACTCTTAATGTGTGATGCTCTTTTGCTAGCAAAGCTGTGACCTCCTCTTGTAAGGTGATGACCTCCAGAAACTGCCCCCAGAGAGCCATCAGAAGTGAGCAAAGCTGAGCAAGATTCATATTTATAAGTTCTGCCAGTTCATCAGGATTTTCCATTTTCTGAAGTCAGGAAAAAATATTTACATGATTCACTAATGAAACCATAATGTACAGACAGGAATAAAAAAAAAGTATACTTCATCTTAGTGAGAATTCTAATTTAAAAAGCAACTTCCAAATGAGAATTGTTTCAACTAAGTATCAAAACTGGATCAATCTATGTTAAAACAGTAATAGATTATTTTATATTTTATTAAATATTATCCTGTTGCTTTTTAGAATTAGGACTCCCATCCAAAAATGAAAGCAATAATTCCACTTATGGCAAAGATAACTAAGTTCAACTGTTGTATTTTCTAACATATAAAAAGCCTGAAAGGAAGAGGAATCAGGAAACCAAAAACTGACATTTGCTATGTTAGTCCAACTTTGATGAAATAATAAGAATTTAATAAAGACATCTCCATTTCAGAATAGTTATAACTCACAATAACCTTTATAAGATGGTATATATATACATACATTTTATGCATAGCCAGGAAGCAGTTATAGCACAGGCTTCCTAGAACCAGATGACACCAAGACAAATTCAGTGTGAAACAAGTTTTGCCTTCTTTACAACATACTGTAATCCTGTGATACATTCCCACACTAGTCAATTGTAGAAAGCTAGGCTTATGTTCCCTGCCGTTTTAGAAAAAAGCATAGTTTATCAGAAACTCATTGTAGGCCCATAAGGCACTGAGGCAAAGAGTTTAAAATGAAAAGATAGTAAAGAACCAACTCTAGCCATTTGACAGAGCTAGCAGAAAAAAGTATCGGGAATATAGAAACACCAACTTAACCAGTAATAAGAGAAATAAGAGAAACTTTTGATAAGAACTGTACAAAGAACAGAAAGAAGAAAACAGAAAGTGTTTAGCAAGCTCAAGAAGAAACTAAACAATTCAGAGAAGCTATGTAAATGTAAAAACTATTTTAATACATAAAGATTATTAGTTGCCTATAGAGAGCTAGCAGTGCTGAATTTGTCTCCAGTTATACAATTAAACCATTTTAAAGGCCATATTACATTTTCTTGTGGTTATACTACTACTGCAGTAACTAAAGGTGAGCTGACTGTTCTTCCAAGCTGGGCAGATGGCCCACTTGGCAGCAAAGAACGGATAATCTTTCAAGAAGTTTTAAAACCTGTCCTATAAACTTCGCTGTGACCAAGAAATCAGTTATTCAGCTGGGGCTAGTTCTGACTAAGGAGAGAGATGGGGAGACAAATCTAAGACGTTTGAAGTAGACAGTGTTTCCTTGAGAATGTAAGGAAAACAGGAAAAGGAGACAGCAACAGAACATGTACTTTCAGAGGAGGGGATGACTTGCAGAATCTCCTTTTGTACAACCTACTACTACTGCTTGATCTTGTGTCATTGTTATTTGATACCATCAAACCCCAAAAAATTAAATTATAATTGCAGAAAATTCAAAACGTGATTTTCACAAGTAATCCACCTTTCTAAACCTTCAGTTCCATGATATAAGTAGTTACACGGCTACTACGGACACACCAAGCTGCCATATCAACAGTTAAGTTTTTGGCATCAGTTGAGCAATTTCTCGTTGGAGGAAGAGTTGAAATAAGTGCTGGCAAAAACATACATGCTGTCATCCCTGAAACAAACAGTTTATTCCCAAGTAGCATATAAAATCAGCACATTCTACTTTTATACTTTTATAGTTATTTCATTTAATTAATATAACTATAACTATTACTTAATTAATACATAAAAAAAGCCCTGTACCTTGACTTCTTCACACAATTCTGTAAGACGCATTTCTACATCTATGTTTTCTGGAAAGATGAGAGGACATATCCGTGAGCAATGTACTTTCCAAGTTGTAGAGTGAAACAAATTATCTCACAAAACAATTTTAAGACATAAAAAAGAATTCATCAAATAAAACTTGAAGCCATATTAAGTGCCATAGTCAAGTAAACTATAAACTTCCATTAAAATAATTTCACAGCAATTTCTGAGATTGAGGACAGAAGATAATTAAGAAAAAAATTTGCAATTATCATGATTGCTTATCATGATACCTTGCCAAGAAGAACAATTTTCCATTCAAAATTAAATTTGAAAATACTGTAGTTTAGATGATACAGTTTTCAGATTATCCATTGATACTGCTGCTATTCAGCAGCAATGTCATCGCTTAAAACCAATGTAATACCATTCCTCTTCTACCAGATTTTCTAGAGAAATCTTATTCCAATATCATTTTTCTAAAGGTACATTATTTACAAGCTACATGAATTTAAATACCAGTCTTTGGTTGAATGAGGAATTATTTTTTAGTCAATAAAACTGTTCTTTAAGCGATCTTTCAGTAGCTCAATGTTAAGAGCAAATCAATCACAGTATGGCAGCTTAAACTGGATCTGAACCTTGAATGACTTGTTTATGAAGAAAACAGATTTATTCCTTCATGTAGAGGTTTTTCCTTGTTAAACAGCCCTGTTTTCTTTGGGGGATTTGATAAATCAAATAATAATTTGGTACTATGTTTAATTTCCTTCTGCATCTGAAGTACAAGTTATAAGGGAACAATTCATAAATCCTAAAATTGCCTGTAACAAGTATTTATATTTCATTTTGAAACACAGTATTAAGGACAAAAATGTTCAATATTTCCTGAAAACACACAGCAACAAAATATGCCTTGAAAGCCCCAATAGTAACTTCAGGGTATGGATAATGAACAAAGGTTTGCAGAACAGCAACAATGTGTATACTCAACTTCTCTTTGAATTACGCCACCTATACTTGGTAAATATATATTAATTTTCAACTAATAGCATTCATCATACTTAGGTTTGAACTTAACGCCACATGAATTAACTCACACAATTCAATGTTCTGAGAAAGAAAGCAAATGGCAGAAATGTATGATGTTCTCAGAAAGAAGTTTACAAAAGTTGTTTAAAGAAACTACATATACCTTTTGCTAAACAGTACTTGATGATAATTATTCTGAAAATGTGTGAAAATAGTTTAAGATATAATGCTAGTTTTGGTGTGGCCACACAAATTTTTTCATTAGTGAAAAAATTAAATGGCTTACTTATGACATCATACTGATTGTCACACTTCAATTGAGAATAGGCTTGTTGAACAAGATTTAAAACTCTGAAATCTAAAATAATAATGGAAAATCCCAAACTATATTAATATCCCAATGCTTTATTAAAAAAGAAAAGACAGCATAGAGCTAACACAACAAAAAAGGAAATTAAACACTTCCATTCTACAGCAGTAATGTTAACCCAGCAAACATCTGATAAAATTTTGCTGGCTCTGCTAAAAACCAGTTTTGTTTCCTTTTTACAATAAGACCAAAACACACTTATAGATGATTAAGCTGGTGACCTACTATGAGACTGAACTGCCATTATATCCTTTTCCCAACAGAAACTTCCTTGTGCTTACACAGCATTGTAATCTTTTGTCCAGCATCAGGCCCACACTGACACTCTCCAGAGGGAGGATTGGCCCGTGTAGATATGGACAAATGCACCCTTAAGCACTGATAATGCCTTGTGTAGTGTTGGAAGAATTAAGTTTTGAGATACCAGAAGGAATCTGAAAGATTTCTCAGGAAGAAAAGGTATCGATTATCTTTAATTATCTAAAAACATAAAAGTGTCTGTGTTGCATTAAATGAAGCTATAATTTTAAGTTATTTTTTAAATGTTGATGACTGACTGAACTTTCAATCATTTTTGTATAGTAAAGTAGAACAACACTAAACAAAAAACCAGCAATGATGTCTCATTTTATCATCTATACTCAGTCTAAAAGTAAGTAGCTCAATTCTGCAGACTTCAGAGTTCAACATATGTTTGCTACGGCTGAATATTGAAACTGTTTCTTTCTACAAATGATGTAACATTTTTTATTATTAATAAGAATATAATATTTTATAGTATCAATAAAAATCTGAGGGATTATATCACCTGCTTTGGAAACATACCTAGGTAGGCGGATCTCTGGGTTCGTGGATATTTTCTTCTGAGAAGGCGTTCATAAAGGACCTGCATGCTGGCCTTGGCTAGTTACAGGGATTGTACACACATGACTAGTTACTACACTCCTTTTTTCACCTGTGATTTATTATTTGCCTTAAAGTTAGTAAAAGAGCTTATTGCTAGCCTAGCAATTAGTGCAGTTAGATCAGTACATGAAAACATATCATTTTAGTGTAGTTTTTAGATTAAGTATCACTTGTGATACACATTCAGGTAGCATTTTTTATTTCCTGAAACCAGTAATATTTAAATGCTCAATTACAGTTATCAAGTCCAACAGTTGTCTGCACATGCTTCTGCAAAATCAGTGTCTTGTGTTAAAATTATATGACAGAGCAATAGCAAAGCAAACAGAATAAACAAAATTAAAGAGAGAATAATTTTATCTTAAACAAAAGATGATTCTGAAGTTTAAACAGGACTGGATATTCTCTTCTGCAATGCCCATTTAAACTTCACAGATAAAATATCCACTATAAAATAGTCCATTTACTTTAAAAATTTTTTTAAAAAGCACAAATTACAACTGTGTACTTTGTGAAGTCCAGTCAGCCTCAATTTCTTTCTATACATTACAGAAACATAGCTTTTTTTTGTTAGCTGTTGATGGATTTCAGAAACATTAGTGTTAATGGTAGTTACTATTTTTCATGAGCAAAATGTGAGTAATAATTAGTGCTTACATTATTAGTACTTTTTATTATATCAATTGTCCCAACCAATGTATATACAAAATAACTGAAATAAATGAAAAAAATGTTTATAAATATGAAAAAACAAGTAATTCTACCAGACTTAAAAAAATAAAAATAAAAAAAATTGAACCCACAGGAAACAAACTGTCAGTAGAATATGTACAAGTGTTAAATCTAAGTTTTAATTTTCTCTTCAGATATTTATTTTGAGCATTTCTGTTCAAAACTAGGTAATCTAAATTACCCACAGAGATGAGAAAAGGTCTGATTCAAATTCCACTGAAGCTTGTGAGTGGTTTTGATGGCTTCAATGTGGTTGAAAGACACAACCCAACATTGCATTGCCAGTATGCAACTCAATGGCAGCTTTTTTCTATTACACATATATTTTAAAGGAATGTTTTAGGGGAACCGAACATCAGATCTGAAACATTTAAGTATCGAGATTTAGTCTAAGCCTATCCTTAGAACTATAACAATAGTGCCATCAAACATTTTTGAGCTGGTTAAGCAAATCCAGAGAAGGGCAACAAGGCTGGCGAAGGGGTCTGGAGCACAAGTCCTGTGAGGAGCAGCTGAGGGAGCTGGGGTTCCTCAACCTGC
This sequence comes from Aleadryas rufinucha, assembly GCA_013397815.1. Taxonomy (NCBI): domain Eukaryota; kingdom Metazoa; phylum Chordata; class Aves; order Passeriformes; genus Aleadryas; species Aleadryas rufinucha. The sequence continues at coordinate 29,754 of VZTH01011468.1, read as the reverse complement.
AGAAAAGGAGGCTCAGGGAAGATCTTACTGCTCTTCTAGAACTGCCTGAAAGGAGGGTGGAGCCAGGTGGGGGTCAGCCTCTTCTCCCAGGTAACAAGTGACACAGCAAGAGGAAACGGTCTCAAGTTGTACGAGAGGAGGTTTAGATAGGATATTAGGAAAAATTTCTTCACTGAAAGGTCGGTCAGGCATTGGAACAGGCTGCCCAGGGAAGTGATAGAGTCACCATCCTTGAAAGCATTCTAAAGGCATGTGGATGTGGCACCTGGAGATGTGGTTTAGCGGTGAACATGGTGGTGCTGGGTTAATGGTTGGACTTCATGATCTTTAGAGGTATTTTCCAACCTAAATGACCCTCTGATTCTATGATTTGGGAAAAAGTACATTTTGACCTTAAAAGAAGACTAAGAGTTGAGTCACTCCTTTAATAAGGTGTTTCCCTCCATATCAAGATTAAGGTGATTGATAGAAAAATGTAGCAGTAAGTGTAGCGCTATTTTTGCTTCTATAAAAAAAACACCTCAGTTTCTAGTATTTTTCTACGGAGAGATTTGTAATACACTCCCTGAAATTTTCTTTCCCCAAAAATAGCTTTGTATTTTGTAATACAGAAGCGAAACATTCTTTCTTTGAATCACTAACTGACCATATGACATTTTAAAAATATCTTTCATGTCTCAATCACCAACCTTACTGTTTCACTGTGCTTAGTTTTGACAGTGGTAAAATTAAACAATACAAAAATCAGTAAGTATTGTCTACAATCCATATAAATGCCAAAAGATTTTTTTTTTTTAAATAGAACATGACTGAAAAAAGCATATGTTTGCTGAGGAAAAAGTCTAAATCATTGTTTACAATGCCAGTGTATTTTCCTTTTTTAATTCCACTGCTCTTCTAGTATACAAATCAAGGCTAGGCTCTCTAATATATCTTCATTCTACAGAAAAGGAATGTACATGTACATTTCCATACATTACATGTAATACTTCTGCAGTTACTTTTATCACATGTGGTTAGCTAGAAGTCTTCGTGGCAAGTAAGTCTGTTCAAAAAGTTAAAATACAAACTAAGCCAGCAGCAATTTTTTATTGTAGGTCTTTTTTCATATAAGTTTCCAGTGAAATATTCTTCTCAAAGTTTACAGAATTTAGATTTTTGTACAAATATGCAATGTTTCCTTATAACAAACAAAGAAGTGCAGTGTGCTACTTGGATTAAGAGCTTCTCTAACTTTCTCACCACTAAACACAGTAATTTGAAATAAGAGCACAAGTCAAGACCAAGAAGAAAAAAATGTATTTCCACAGATTTAGGCTGTTATGCCCTTATTTTATTAGAGATGGGACAGTACTTGTTTCTTTTTCATTTTTTCTTCAGTTACTAAATTTCAAATCAGTTTAAGCAAAAATGTTTTAGATATAAAAAAGATAAGCAATCAATGACAGTTTCATCTAGAAGAGGTGTATTCTTAATAAATATTCAGAAGAAAGCAATACGTTTTATGAAATTGAACATACCCAGTTCAATTCGGTGACAAAAGGGGAGCTCCTTGGTTATCGTAATGAAATAGCTATGTAACCCTTTGAAAGCAAGCAGCAAAGTAGCACAAAGTGTATAGTGGAAATTGTAAGCATGGCTGAGGAAAGACTCTGAAACAACAAAACTGCAACCCTGAAATAAAGAAGAAAAGGCACATATTAATTTTGTATAACAAATGGTTAGCAGAATGACTAAAAAGATAAACAATTGCCTCTTTTCACAAACTTAATCCATATTTTTGTGATTTTCAATGGGTTACAAGACATTACAAAAAGAAGGTTAAACACTTAATATTGTAAGCTTTCTGTATGTACATTCCTGAAGCATGTAACATAGTCTTTTAGAACAATTTTTCTCATTTTTCCTATCACATGGCACCCCAAAACAACTCTACCAAAGTTCATTATTTATCAAATAATATTCCTGCAGAAAAGATAAAATTCACACCTCCCAACAGAATACAAATAAAATCTTAAACTGATACATATTCTTACGTCTGCTGATAACTGTTTTGTGTAGTTACTGCCAAAGACCACACTTTCAAGAGAAGGAATCACAGAGTCCCTGTTTTGTGCTGGTGCATTCCTGTTCAACCACATATTCTTCACTGGGCGAGGAAAACTGCAAAAAGCACAAATGAACTGATAATCTGAACATACTGTTCCTCATTACTTCCAATGCAAACTTCAATTAATTTAAACAATATTCCTGAAAGTTTAAGCCAGAAAGATAAATTTTGAACTATAACAGGTATGAAGTGTTCATTTTCTGTGAATTTTGCCCCGAGGACTTTAACTCTTTAAAAGTGAAGTAGTAGCAAGAAGTTGAAAGCTGTCACACAAACTGACATTTCTGATCTCTGCCTACTAAGGAGGAGATCCTATCCTGAGCTCCTGGAAGACCAGAGCATCCTGCAACAGTAGCCTTGTGATAACAACTAGGAATGATGAATGAAAAATGAATGAATGCAGAAAGTGGGGACTTTTAGATAACAGGCAGAAATAAGGAATTACAGGTTAATAAAAAAAAATGTAGATTATACAGGACTCCAAGGCTGTACCCAAGTGGAATTATCTCCTCTCTTTCAAGGGAAGTGTTAACTCTGGTTGTTCCCAAGAGAAGGTGAACCTGAATGCTACTCAAAAGAAAACACTCAAAAAGTCACCACCCCTAGGAAAGGAAGAGGTGCCAATAATGTGAGCATGATCCTAACAGAAGACCAAACTGTCACCCATGAAATCCCAAAGGACAAAGAGGAGTGACATCTGCAATTTTCAGGTTTTTCAGAATGAGGTGTTCCAGAAAACTGAGCCAGATAAGGATACAGCAACTATCAAGTATTTGCTACATGGGGGAGCTCAGCTGAAATAAAACACTGTAAATTTTAAAGTTTCTTCCTCTCCCCATCATAAGCTGATTTAAAGGACAACTTGAATACTTGAAATAATTTTGTGGACACCAGCAACATCCTACTCTCGAGATAACAAAAGCAGCATAGAAGTTGCTGTTCTGTTTCAGTCTTTTCTTGCACAAGTTGTATCAAGTTGAAGTTTAAAATTAAATAGCATTATTGTATCATCACTTGAAAAGCCAGAAACTGAGGAAAACTACATAGAAACCCCCTCAGATTTACTGAAACTTTTTAAAAGGTCAGTAGGAACAAATATGTTTCTGATTAAAAATTAATATCAAAACCTGATTATCATCTTCTGACAACAAAGTAATCAATATATACTAAATGCCTGAATTTCACTTGTGGGACGGTGTGACCATATACATTCTATATACATGATGCTACTTTAAGTGCATTAAAAAGTGCATTTAAGTGCATTTATCAGATTACATCTTTAACAACAATAATTCCCACCTTCTCAGTACTTGTTTCTCTCCCAAATAAGGCTGTGCCATCTCTTCAGATGTGTTAGTTCATTTACTATATAACCATGCCTAAAATACATCACCAAAACAATTCAAACCAACTTGGAGGGGAAAAAAAGGACAAAAACCCCTCGAAAAACAGTTGAATCCTCCAAACCAGTGCAACCCTACAGAACAGAACAGCTGTCTAACATACACAGAGATAGTGCTTTCCATGATGTGAAAATAGGACAAGGAGTGGGAATAACTGAAGCTAAAGGTCTGGGCATTTATGGCACAGACTGGACTCGAATATGAGGAAACTTGAGGGCAGTAGCACGGAGTATTTGAAGACCATGAAAGAAGGCAAAGATAGATATGTTAGAAAAAAGGTGTGCAAAGAATATTTCAAATGTGTAACTGACTGTACAGCCCTTTTTCACAGAGAGAGAGATGCAAAGTAAGCAGAGATTGCAAAGGGTGACACAAGTAGATGAATTAAAAAGGCTTCCACAAAAACTAGCCAAAATATTTTTTAAAAAGAAAAGTAAATTCTCCAGTTCCGTTTACATGAATAAAATGGTAAATGTATCATTTGCAGACATCATTACTACATTCCAGTAGTAACTGAAAATTGTGCAGATAGTTAACAGAAGGCACCCTATTTGTATTAACAGCAGCTATTTCAGTCACTGTGTAGAGTGAGCAGCAGATCTTCCTTATTAGAAAAATTCATAAATATTTATACATATAAATATATACATATAAATAGAAACACATACATTCCTCCACTTCTCTGGCCTTGGGCATTCTCTCTCTTCTACACTACACACTCTTATTTCTAATTAAAAAACCCCTCAAAATTTGTTAAAGATAACTTTTAATAAAATTTTTCTCATCCATCTGGGCCCCGAATTCCAAAATCATCATAGAAAACAATACTGTCCATAGATTTAACTCCTTCCTAATTATTCTGTTTTTATAACATTTCTATTTGGACATCCAATAATTTATTTGCATTTTATTAGCAAGAGATTACCTTATCAATGGCTGATGCAGAGCAACCAAAGAAGCATGGACTATAACCGATATGACGGAAAGGTGGAAGTAATCAAACATAACATTGACGTAATGATGAAGGCCTTGGTGTAAGTTAAAGTGCAACTTTAACGTTCGGCTACTAATTGGCTGTAGTGTGCTCAGGTCATCTGGTCTAAAAAGAAATTAACAAAGCAACATACAATTAGAACAATCATAATTGAAGTGCAAGTTATCAATAACTGATACAAACAGCATATTAGCATAGGTCTATACTTTGGAATGCAATGGCATCTCTCACAGGGAAAAAAAAATTAGAAAGAGACAAACCAGTTATGAAATCCTAAGAGAGTTCAGCACTGGATTTCTCTTTTACCATCATTTATGTCTAATATGAATATACTATGCCTATAAACAATACAGATTTACACAGTTTAAAAAGTTGACATATATTCTTGCTTTAGTAAAATCTTCTATATTTAAACTTACGAGTAGTCTGTGTCCGTGAAGTGTAAATCTAATGTTAGCAGAAAATTCATTTCATTAAGTGACTCCTCAATCTACAAAGAAATTGTAGAAGCATGAAATCTTTCAGGTCCCTTATTTGTACTAATTCAAATTGTACATAACAAAGCCTAAATTATCTGAAGATAGTAAATTTGAATGGCAGATTACCTTCCTCTCATCTAACAGCATTTTTATTTTGAAAATCATCACATCATTCACAGAAACTTCCTCATTTTTGTAAAGAATCTGAAATGTTTTACTGCAAACGATATTGTCATGGACTGAAGCAGGAAAGGCAAGATCTGTTGAACCTGAAGAGAGAAACAAGTATTAACATAACTGGAAAACTCAGAGCACCTAATAAGTGGAACTATCATTTCCATCAGTTTCATGATTGTTATTAAAACTGTAACAACATCAGTAACATAAGTCGTTTTCTTTTCAGTCAGCAACTGGTGACGTTCGAAGGAGTACATTTTGTTTCAAGGAAACACTGTCATTATTTTTAATATAATTTGCTTTTACTATAAGTTCTGAAGAATTTTTGCTTTGTTACAAACTGAAGACATTCCAGACATCAAAAATTGTAATAAAAATCCTGAATTCTATATTGTTTCATCTCGCATTCACATTAATTTGCAGGGTTTAACCACACTGAAAACTTAATTACGTACAGATGAAGCAAAGAGGTTAAATGACATATACCACTCCACTGAATTAATCAAGAACAGAGGTCATTTGTTCTTTGAGATCTTTGCATCCTACCCAGGCCAGACTAATTCCGAGCTTATCACCTGAACCTGGCATTGTGCATGCAATATGAAACTTCTGCTTTCAATCCAAAGGCTAATAATCAAAAAGAGTTCAGAAAAGTATGATAAATGGTTAGGGAACCTTTTGCTGGAAGAAAAAAAAAAAAAGAGTTAAAAGACTTGCAGAAGAAATGAGAAAGGGAATGATTTAAAACAATTATTGAGGAAATATTTATCACAATAGCAAAGGATTGTCACACAGGAAGTATCATGATGGGTACTACACTCTGAAAAAAAACCATAAAAGAAGTTGGAACTTGGAAGAACAGAAGTAACAGAAATCCTGACACTTTCTTATAACTCCTCTTAAAAAATGGCTCAATAACATCAATATCTTCCAGAACACAACGTCTTAGAAATATTGTAAATGAGGGTGCAAAAGATTTTTTAAAATTCTTTTGATTCTTCTTATAAACTACTTCAAAGGAATCTTCAAGAGGAAAAAAAAAAAATCTGCAGTTTGCAGTCTACGGCTTTGGGGCCTCTGATAGAATATTACTGCCCTTGGCAAACATTCCTACTCTTAGTAACATCTTAATTCAACTTCTTTTCAGAAATGTACAAATACTGGGTTTTGCTGAAGTGTTTTCATACATATCATCAGTTTAGGTGTCCTGGACAAAATGCTTTCAAAGGCTGAATCCTTACAGTGTAATTCTCCTATGTATAATGCCGCTTTCATCTTATATCCATCTGTGTCATCTGTTACAGCTGAAGGGCAGAGCAGGTATGGTTTCACTTGGCACATAATCTGATATAACTGCAAAGCATCAGCAAAAGGGATCTCCCACTCCCATCGGAAACAAAAGAAGTAATGGAGACAAATGGCTGAGGTCCCACTTCCTCTGCAGTGTCTAACCCTGAGTTACAGCCCTCAGCTTTGCTGACTTCAGTGTAATGCAAACCGGCTCCCCCAGAAGAGAGAGAGGAGCTGCAGAGGGAAAAGCTGAGTCAGGAACAGGCTGAGCCACTTCCATATGGGCAGCAAGGTCTCACAAATGTGAGGTCATCAAGGCAGAACTACTGTTTTTTAAATCAATGATGCACTGACTGGCCAGGACTATTTCTAAGCTTCTATTCACACAAAAGGCCATTTCCATGACAGAGGAGAAAAAATAGTGGGTTTCTTTACTCTTGCATATAAGTTTACTAGATTTATATTTTTATAAGATATATAGGTTTATATATATCTATAGATTTATATTTTACGAGATAATTTACTCTTGCATCATAAAAACAGACACCTCATTCCTTCCTACCCTGCCTTTGTTTTTTTTTCCTCCCGCTTTTTTTTTCCTCTGAAAACCAGCCATGAATTTTTGAGAGAAGGAGGAATTCAGAACATCCTCAAATCTGAAACAACCTCATAAAGGCTAAAAATACATATGTTTTTCTTTTCATTTTCTAGAGCACAACTACACCTTCCTTCAAATTACAAGAATAACAGGAGTCCTTCACAAGGCTGGAGCTAAAGCAAGTGGATTGCCTTATCATATCTGCAATGACACTCATGCTGAGTCCCAAGCAGTTCTAGTGAGCTACTAAAGGATGTGGGAAATAGAAATGGAAAAAAAACTTATTTAAATTAATGAAGAACTGCATGAAGAGCTGGGCAAGGAGTGAAAGGAGATGCAAATGAACAGGAAGAAGACTAAAAACTGAGACTATATATTTGACTTGGGGAAATAAAAGGAGGAGAGACATCAGACAAATGGTCTGTGGGAGAGGGGAAACATAGCTAAAGTAAGAAAACTGCGGGTGACTTGTGCGGAGTCTAGGGAGAGCTAGAGGTAGGCAAAATGACTTGGAGAGGAGCGGGAAAACCATGACATGACAAAGCAAATAGGATTTAGAATAGGTAAGTATGAGAAAGACAGAAGAGAGAGAAAAGTACAGAAAGAAGCACCTGATCAACACAGGACACCATTCTCAAGAGTGGGAGTTGTGGGATCCTGACCAGCCTCCTCTGCGGTCAACAAGCAACTTTTTCACACAGTGAGTCAACACAGTGCTACTCCATGCTGAGCCTAATAGCAGCTATTGTCTACACACAACAGCAGTCTCAGGAATTGCTATCAGCTGTTCCTCCTCCTGGAGCAGGAGGGCTGCAAGTGAGCCTACAGCATCGAGCCCTGCTAAATCAAGCAAGTGGCTAAATGGAAATGGAAAGCAGAGGTTTTTGGCAAGACCAAGCACTATGATGTCCACAAGAAGGACAAACTAACCCCCTTTCACTGACCAGCTTGTGCCCTTCTTTCTGCTTTGTTGCGGGAGAAACATTATCAGTTCAAACTGAGAAACTGATCTAAAAAGGTCTGCAGTTTTTGTGTTTGAAGGAGCTTCGGTTTATCGTAAAATGGCTGCTTGTCTGCTCAATGAGTTCCCCAGTTGAGTTCCCAGACCAAATCAGACACTTGTGTCAACAACACACAGAGCAATATGAAGGTAAGAGAGAGTGGCCAGGGAGAATCATCGGCTGTTTTTTTTTCTTTGTCAGAACTGCTGATCTAAACTCACACTGAACTGCAGTCTTAATGTTTATACCCTTTATGCCTAGTAACAGGAAACAAGAGCTAACACATATGTCACAATTTACTAACAAGACTGCAGCTTTCTGAAAAAATAACCTAAGAACATTTAAAAATATACCATGAATTGGAAAAACTTTTTTCCAGCAATATCAATCATATTATTAAGTGTCACTTTTCAAAAAGTATGTTTTACTAAAGGATGTTTACCAGACCCAAATTCTCTAAACTACATTAAATTTTGCCTTTGAGGTGGAATAATCTTGGCTCATCAGAACTATTCATTTATCTCACACAAATCCAAGAAATATTTACGAAGCTTGACCAAAATTCAGTATTTACATTGTTCCTGAAACTCAGAGTTTCAAAATAGCCTCAAAAATTCAGGTTTCAGTAATATCCTATCCCATTTTCTCAGACTATGTTAGGTTTTTCTTCCTTGAAATTCCAGTAATTCCATGTAACATTTGAAAACTTAATTAATTGTTTGCTTTTCACATTTTTACACCATGCTGAGGTATGGCCTACACAGAATTAGGAGAGCACTAACAGGTTTTGTTGCAGATAGGTAAATCCTTACAAAATGAAGGCCTTGTTACCCCCGTAAAATCATGTTTCACTTCTGTTACTTCGGCTAAGTAGAAAAGGATTCTGGGTAATGACTCAGCTGGAATAGAGGTGGAAAACAAGTTATGTAACCGTAGAAAAGAAGTTATATAACCATCATGTGTTCATATCATGGTTTATGGTGGTTGGTTAAATTATGTTTGTTGTATTTTAAAAGTATGCAGCTGATAAAGACCTAATTGCTTAAAAAGGCCTGATTTTGGCAATAAATGAGCTCCCTTTTGCACCTGCCTGAGGACTCTGCATCACTTCTTACTGCAACAGGTTTCTCTGGATTTGGTTTGCCTGGACATTGAAACAAAAAGTGAATGCCAGCTTTAAAAAAAGGAAAAAGATAAGGGAGTAGATAATTCTGTTCAGGAAGTTAAATAAATTTTCAGGTTTACCACTAGAGAACAACAGAGTAAGTTTGAAAACTAGATCCTTTCAAAGTATTCTTTTCAGAAAAAGAATGGGCTTATCAATCTGTGTAAGAGTCTGTATCTGAAGTTCTCAGCTACTTTCAGATATCCATTTAGATCTGGCGTTGGTCATCTTAGCCGTGGAGAAGACTGTGCAGACTAAAAACCAGAAGACACTAATATAAAGGAATTGCCATGCTTTGCTACCAGCAGAGGCAATCAGCAGATGAAAAACAGTAACACAAATTCTGTAATCAACTTTTAAGTCACATTGTTAAGAACAAGATATATTTGCATTGTGTTAGTGACAGAATTAAAACCATTTCTACATTAGTTATAGCAACACAACAACAAGTGTAATCCCTCAGCAAGGCAGGATAATGACCTAATTTACCGAAAAGTTTTTGCACTTACCAGTTCCATGTAACAAACTAGCTTCTAATATGTGTGGAATTCTTGGAGGAATTTTCATAGACGCACGAATCTGGTAAAAGCTAAAGCAAAAGACAGTGATTTGCAACACATGCGTTACAGTACATCTCATTTACCATATACAGATATACTGACAAAGGCGCAAATGGAGAATGGGAAGATGGAACAGGTCAAGGAAGTCTACAAAGCTTAATACTATTTTACTTGACCCTTTATCTTGTTGTTTCATTTTTTTAATCATTGACCAAAGCAGTAGCCAAACATGAATAAAAAAAAAGTCCCAACACAGCACTAGTTTTTCCATACCCTGCAGAGCTGGGGCAAATACTTGTAAAGACATGCAGTAAACTACACTGGAAAAGTGGTATGAATGAAAAATCAGGATTGTCAGCTACACTACAGACATCTTGGAAGGATCTGTCACGTAGCACATCTACAGGACTGCTATAATCAGTTCTGACACTGAAGGAGGTATTTGTGAACTCCAGTTTGTAAAACTCCCCCCTCCAGGATCCCCTGAAAAGACACCACTTACCAGACACACTCTATATTGTCTGTGGCCACTAGCTATGCAAAAGTGCAAATAAAGGGTCACTCTAGGCAAAACATGACAGTACTTCTACGCTACCAACGGCAGGAACTGCAGGCTTCAAGCCTACAATTGAGAAAAAGCCCAACAACAAGTCTTTGGGGTCTCTACCCCATCTCTAAACCATTTTTCATCTTGTTCAGCACCATACCACTTCCAACTTTGATTTTCATCTAAGAAATCCTTAACTGTCACCAGACTGATTTTATGGAAGCCTTTACATAACACAAGCACCCACAAATACACTTACATGACACATTCTAACCATCTCATCCCATTTCAGATAATTTATTTTTGTTTGAGGAGTCAACTTCAGCTCCTCAGTGAGCTGATGTGACCTACCACACAGCTCCACAAACACTAACAGCAGTGAAAGGGAGGCAGCACAAACACTGTTAGAGAGAGGAAGAAAAACCCACCTTTTTTGGTAAAAGCATGGTCCTAAATGCCCCTAGGAGTACACATTTACCCTTTATATTTCACTCGCAGTGTACACCAAATCACAGTCATGGTTTTCATCAACCCCAAAAATCCAAATCCAAACCAATCTATTTGTGGCTTTCTAATTTTGGCTTCTAACACTTTAACTGAAGCTCATCATATGGGATTTCTCTACAACTGATGCAACTGTGTATTAGCCTAACAATCAGCCAGTGAAAAAGCTCTTAAGTTTAATTCTTCCACAAAATTAAAAAGTCAACTTTAGTCTTATCAAAATATATATATCAAAGAATGCTTTATAATGAACCAGTAACATTGTTAGAGATAAGAGATGAAACGATTCCTACTTTTTAAAAATAGAGCAAAACTTAAACTATTGCAAGCTACTAGTTACATATTTCATTTTTGGAAACCCATAGGTCAAACATGATTCCAAATACACTCCCTAAGTGATTCATAAATAGTAAATTAATTCATTTTGCATTGGGTTAAAGAAATATAAATGAACATTAAGCCTTCACTGTTATCTTCTCTAAGAGTATAAAGAATTGAGAAGATTAACAGTGCCTTCTCAACATTAACCCAGGAGGATGCAGTGTAGTACACTGATGTACTCCTTTTTTCTGGGTCAGATGAGACTTCCATCATCCAGTTAATTACTCATTTCACCTATACTGAAGAAACATGATACATTATAAGGTACAATAGCCTCAGCAAGGAGATACTTTCCCCCCAGCTTCACAGTGTTATTTTTGCATCCACAACAAACATTCATCAAGAGCCTGATGCCCTACCACTACTAGCTGCATCTTCCCATGATCCTAATGACCAGCCTGTCATGGTAAAGCATACTGCTTGTTACTTCATGTATTAAAAGAATGTAAAATTGTTGATATGGTTTACATGAAATATTTTGTCTCAGTATGCTTTCTATTAAAATAACATATCTCAGTAAGCTCAGAGACATGCCATATATTTTAATTCACCTTGGCTTTAGCCTATCAAACTGGGTCATTCTATTAGACTTTAAAAAATCCAATACCTGCATCATTCTCAGCTGATGTTTAGAAGCACGTGACAGCTCTGCAGAGCATAAATTTAACTAAGGCTTAACAACTTTATTAAACACAGATAGATTACTGAATAAGGACTGTAATAAGGTAAAATGAAAGGCAAGGTAAAATAAAAACTGAGCATCAAACAGAAAAAAGGTGCAATGGGATATTCCCATAACTTAATCCAATAAGACTCATTCACCCTAAAGATTCTATTAAGCGACTGTTTACAATTTGTGCCTCAAAGAAAATGATCGACAGAACTGTTCATGCTTAAAATGTAATTCGTGAAATGAAAAGGCTGTTAGGACATCCTTCCCTTCTTATTATTACTTACTTGCAATTAATCAAGAGCAGACCATTCTATCTTTTTTCTTCAGTAAACCCTTTACCTGCCTGATATTTTTATTTGGGTTAATGGGGAGACGAAGGTGTATTGTTTGCTTGTTTGAGACAAATGGCTTTGATTTTCAGCAGATTTGTACTTTAAACAGTTTAGAACATAAAACATTCACCTATTAATCTGAATAATAAAATCTTGTAGGAGCTCAGCAAAGGGCAAATATGTAAATATTAATTCAAAATCTTATGCCTAGATATATGAAAAAATTATTTAACTGCATCAAGATATTTAAATAAGAAAACCAGCCTCCTACACAGTATTTACCTGAATTATTCACTGTCATTCATCTTTAAATGCTGTATATATTAAGGATCTATCTGCAAATGAAGACCTATTATACTGAAACAGGATATTTGATTCACAAAGGTATTATATTTGCAATTTGTAAATAAGGAACTACTTTTTGAAGTTGTGACATACATTTCTCATTTGACAGCAAATTTTAAAAGTAATGTAAAAAAATGCATCAAGCTTCATCATTCTTTTCCCTAAGCCCTGCCTTCCTCATCTTGCCATCTTTTGTTCAACCCACTAATCAATTTGTGTTGCAATGTTTCCATTTCTATTAAAAAACAAAACAAAACCAAGACACTTTCAATTATTCCCCAGCTGTACCTTAAACATTGCTTAGTTCTCATAGGGACAACTGACTCATAGACCTGATCTATTGTACCTGCTTGGGCCTACACATAACAATTCAGTATCAAGGACTTGTTACTCACCTATCACATTCAATTGTCCCAAATACGTTTAAAAAACTCTATAAATAAGATCTGAATACAATCAGCTCTCCACTGTCTCATGTATAAACTCTCCATTATCTAATATAACAAGAGAACGAAGGTATCCTGAGTAGTGGAAAATCCCATCTGATAACAACGCTACAGATCGATCACACAACCGATGGTACAGCAAGTGTGCCCAAATCGATGAATTAAAGTCCAGTCATCCAGTGCTTTCAAACCCCAGTCCAGCTTCTTCCAAAAGGTGGCACGTGCAGACTTAATCACACAGTTGCAGGCTTACCATTAGAACTTTTCAGGCATAACAGTTTGGGTTCATCATTGTACCTATACTAAATTGTTTTCCTGAAGCCCACTGGAATGGAGAACCCAGTACAAACATCTCAGAGCACGGCCCATGCTAAAGCAAAGCCAGTGAGATTCACATACCCAGCCTTGGTACAGCTCATTTTCTCTAAAACGCACCTCTAAGTCCCAGGAACATGACAGTGGAATAATCAAACTGATCCTGCACCAGTCTGGTTCTTTTTCAAGTCCTGACTCTGACAGCAACCTAGAAAATGCGCCAGTGATACTAGAGACAGGGGCTTAAGGTTCATATAAAGATTTTTGTAAAACTGTTTTCCAGAGCAGAAATACTAGAAAAAGAAAATAGCTCAAGCTTTGCAGTCAGTATTAAGATTCTAGAAAAGTGCTAGGGTTCTTAAAGCATAGACTACTTGTGATTTTTATGTGAAGATTTTTGAAGAATAATTTGAAAAAACCTGTTACAATCTGTCCCTTACTCTCTGTTTTGACTGCATTACATGGAAAAAATGCCATTTTCAGATTATTAAGGGGTGACTTTTTCAGATAACAAAGTCAGAAGTATTTTGACAAACATGCCTTAAAGCTACTCTGTTTTGAAGAAAAGAATCAGTGGTATTCAGAAAGGCAGTATACTGTACAAGACATTAATCACCTGTAAAAACAGCAACATCCATCCATAACAGCCATTAGGCTCAAGCAGGAAAACTGTGTATTTTACTAAACAGAGAGTAAAACAGAGATACCACCAAGAACTTTAATTTACAGTATGAAAAAGTATTTACAGTAGAAAATGCACTACAAATTTAAGCATGAGCAAGAGCCCGATATGCATTAACTGCTAAATTACCCTGACAGATTATGCCATGATGTTTAGAATCACCACCTGATAATTCAGCGAGATACATTTGGGTGATCCTAGATGATACAGCTAGGATTTGGCACTTTGAAAGGCTGGGCTACAATGGCAGCTACGGAAGCTGAGACTTAGCATGAGTCACTGTAGTACAGGCAGTGCAGGGAACACAGCTGAATGAAGGTCTGACACCACACCAAGCACAGATTTTGAACAAGGTTTTAGAACCATTTTTTCAAGACAACAAGCAGCTTGCAACAGCTTGACGTTCATGGCATTGATGTGTTTTGAAGGACAGGCTCCAGAGGGAGGCTGAGTAAATGAGACTTGAAACAGTCTTAAGGATATTCAAGCATTGGAATGGATTGTCCAGATAAGCTATGGAATCTCCACTTATGGAAGCTTTCAAGATGTGAGGGGGCAGCCCTTCCAGCAACATGGTTTGGATCAAGTTCTGACCCTCCTTTCAGCAGGAGGAGGGTCAGAACTGTATGATATTCTACTATCCCTTCCACCCTGAATCAGTCTATGATCCCAGAAGTTAGAGAAAACCTGGAAAACAGGGTTCAGCAATTTACAACATGATGACTGAAAGGTAATACAGTAAAAAGCATATCTGGTTGGGAATTGGTACACAAAACAAGTTGCAGACACACCTATGAAAAGAGCATATTCCAGCTCCTGGTTTTCCTAAGTCTACACAGGCAAAATCCTTCTTAACAGCTGATTTACTTAGTTGTCTGAAAGGCAGCATCTTTTACTTCCTATGACATTTCCAATGTCATAGACTTAGGAAAAAAAAAGATGACCTACAACACCACCTCTGAAATTTTGCCAACCCCTCCTTCTCTAAATGCTTACAGCATTTACCTTTACTTATCTTGGCCACAGACATGAGGTCTAGGATAAATACCAGATCTCTTGGTCTAGTTGTACTGCTTAAAAGCTTTATCCTGAATCAGTTCGACATCCATCCCCCAAAAGCTACCTTTGCTTTTGCTCCAATGTGGGAGATAGACATCACAAATGTTTAGACTTACTCAGCATACAAGCAAAGCTGAAGCGGAGAGCTTATAAATATCCAGGTAATTTCTGTCAAATTCAGTCTATGCAGTCATTGTTCAGTAAATACATATGCACGTACCTGCTCGTGTCTGTTTATGTCATTTGGTCCTCAATGTCATTACATGCAAATACATAACCATGATATTAAAAGGTTCAAGGATATCTGGAGCTTAGTGTCCTTACTACAGACCTTGTAGGAAAAGGTGTTCTGAAATAAATAATTAGAATTACTGCTCTCCTGTAGGCAGAGGACACCTCTACTGTCCATCCTGTATAAAGGATTAAATCTTGTTCATCAAGCTGCATTAAAATCTTGAAGATTCAAAAATCTGGCACGTGACAGAAAATGCTTTCCCACACAGGAAAATTGACAAGTTTCCTTTTTTTATCCCCACTGGGTGGGAATTTCATTTAGATAGGCATAAGTAAGGGGGTTTTTACCACATTTATGGAAAATGGTAATTTATAATCTGAGCAGGAAATAGGTTTATCAATAACTGGAATAGATCTTGCTTCTGACAAAAATGGAAACATACAAAGTAATAGTGATTTGACTTTTTAATGCTCCCACATGGAACTAGAGGGAGTAATGTGTGCAAATGCAATCATAAAGTGCAACCGTTATTAAACGGAAAAAAAATCTCATGCATTAAAAAAGCATATGAGCATTTATGGCAATAGCTGCACAAGAATTTACTTGAAAAATGACTTAGTTTGTCACCTAAAGAACATTCCAAGACAAGTGTATGTTCTGAAAAAGCTTCCTAACATACTTCATTGTTGAGGCAAAACTTTTTTTGCAGTTCCTCTTGCCAGGAAGAGGAAAGGCAGAAATGTGTATGTCAAAGTCTGAGCTTTCCTCTTCCCTAAATCCCACTGCACTCACTGCACGCTTAAATGTGCTCAGTCACATTAACAACAGCAAGCACTGAACGTCTTGAACTGTAAAACTCACATGCACATTGGGTCACCTGCAGGGCAGATTCTAAATTTATCAGTTAACCAAATGGAAGAACAGCTGTGACTCTGTATATGCAAAACCTCAGGGAACTACTGAATGCAGGGCCCTATTGAAAACACACCCTTCCACTGCAGACCGCTACTTAAGACTTTTCCTTTTTCCAAGGTGAGCTGTGGCTCGGGCAAGCAAGATTCATTTGGTGCAGGAGGAAACAGAGCTGGAGATGAAGCACTGCTTTGCAAATATAGAATGTGGCACTGAAATGAGGAACTGCAAGGAAAACGGACAGAGGAGTGAGTCTCCAGAGGAACAGGCAGCTCTGGGAGCAGCGATTCCATGGAGGCAGTGAGGCAGCATCAGACTGTGACCCTGACAGAGCTGTGTCTTCTACAGATCACATCTCTTCCCATGGAAGCAAACAGGCACTAATAGAAACTCTCCTTGCAGTGTGAGGTTGAGTCAGCAAAATACTGAAAGGATCCAACAATGAGAAAAAACCTTCCTTTATTTCTGTTCAACACCCCTCTGTTCTACAAGATAAGCCCCTTGCTACTGGAGAGACCCTACATCCCTAATTCATTCACAGACTTACAAAAAAACCCCTTAAAAGCAGTAAAGACATTTAGCATTTCACATGGTCACAAGCCAGTACTGACAAATGCCAACATACTTTTCTAGGCAATCTGAGTACACCTGCAGTGTTTAAAGCATTTCATATGACTGTGGAACACAAACACTCTATTTTAAACATTACCACAAATTTGCCAGATTGTTTTTGTAACCTCATAAGCATTCTGTAAAAAGGCAATCCAGGCAAAGAGGAAAATCAGAATGGAAGTAAAATAAGGTGCAATGGAAGAGAAATAAGAGAACATAAAAAGACAGAATAAAGCACAGGCAGTAAAATGTTGATTATTGAAGTGCCAAATTAAAACCAGAATTGTTTAGCCTTGTTCCTCACCAGGAGACATGCACAGTCATCTATAAAAATTTAATCCTAACAAACCCAGTTGGAGCCCACAGAATACCAAATGAACACCAAACTAGTTACAGGGTTTATCTAGACAGGGAATTATTTAATACAAGTATAGAACACACAAAAAAGATTCTTATCTTGCAATCACTTTGTAATAAGTACTTCTGATATGGACCAATATGAGATTACACTCTGCTACAATTGTGGGATTTATCTGAGAAACTCTAATTCAGATACTTGAGCAGCAGGAAAACTATCATGCCCAAAAGACTATGTTTAAAACCTTTTATCAATCCCTTCAATGAGAAATCCATGTATTTCCCAGCTGACTTTTATTAAGATGAATAACACAATGGGCAAACTAACAGGAAATAGATAAGAGGTTCTCATTTATTTGAAAGGAAGTTTCCTTGCAAGTTAATTACTTTTTTGAAGTACCTCACATGTCTAAAGCACACATTATTTCTGAAAATTAGTCTTATATATAAACAAAATAGTAATTAGACCAAAAGTTTGATGAGAGTTATGTGGGAGACTAATACCTCAACTAAGTCACAGCAGCTTGTTATGAAACAGGATTAAATGCGTAAAACAGGAGAGAGGGGAAAGTAAATGCAGCTGAAGATTTTGCCTTATTATTACAAAAACATTTTCTCCACGTTCTTTCCACAAGACACACTCAGGCAGAATTCCTGCAATGGTTATGAACATCTATTAAAAAACTCAAAAGGGGAACAGTCTCAAATAAGTATTGCTTTTTTAAGGAGACACATAAACATGCAGTACTAGATGAGTTCTTATTTAATTAAATATATCTTATCTTAGTCTATATTTATAATTTTAGTTCCTCTTTTATTTCCTGTTCTCACTGAAGAGAAAAAGAAAGAAATCACACTAAATTTCCTTACATCTTTAAAGTACAGCAGTCCCATAAAGCTTATCTTCAGGAATAATGATTTCCCATTTTCCATTGTAACAACTTTCCAACTCTATTTATTTAGCTTGAAAGTATTTTTCATCTGACTTTTTGATTCAGCATATTAGCCCTGCAAATGATACATCACAATTGTTTAACCACTTTGTGGCTTGGAACTTTGCAGTTTTCTGGGGAGAAGAGTATGGGATATTAGGTTTTCCTGGTATCCAGGGTCACAATCTTCCAAGCTTCACCCTTTGCAAACAGGCATCAGTTTTTACTAAGACATATCATAACATGTTAATTTTGAAATTAAAGTTTAGCAAACACAACACATGGGAGACCAGAAGACAATTCATTTTCTGGCATTCACTAGTCCTTCAAATTTTATAAGTTTTGCAGCTGTGCAATTCTGTTCCTCTCATCTGTCAGTAAACAAGTATACAAGCCTTACAATTCACTTTGTACCTTATTTTAATGACAGGCAATCTCTGTTTTAATAGAAAACAGATCATATATCTAACCATATCTAACTAGAGATGGAAAACCAGGCACCACAAAGAAAACTGTTCCAAAAAATCATTACAAAAGAGCCCATGTGAACTGCCATATCTTATGTAAGATGCATCAAAGGAAGGTAGGTCATCACTTTCCTCCCTTACCAACATCTTCATCTTTTCCCCTAGTAGTAAGCTGTGTCATTCATGAAAGTCACATTAGCTTCTGTCATTTAACTTTTTAAATTGAAACACTGTAGCTTCAAATGTAACATACTGCTCTAAGATATTATTAGGACACTAAGAAAGAAAAGTAATCTCCCAGAATTAGAAGCATCTATCTCTTTTCCTTCAAACAAGGCATATTTTCATGATTCATTCAAACCAGCTGAAGCCAGTACCACCACAGGTAGAAGCATTTTGCAGACCAAAACCTCTTTTACATATTTTTGTCACTCCTCAAAAAAGTTTTGATGTTCTATTGTTGTGGTGCATATTAATAAGGACATCCAGGGGATGGATTTCCCCGCCCAGGAGGGCGGGTTGGAGGGCAGTGCCATGGGTGGCACCAAGGCCTAGACCACATCCCCCTGGGTGTCTCCCTTGTTGAAGGACTTCCCCCCCGATCTAGTATGTTCTGTGTTATTCGGTTGTGGATTGGTTCTTTCCCTTATGTTTATGTATCACCCTCATTGCTTATATAATTAAGTTCTGGAAAGTTCAGTTCTGTTACCCCTATGATTGGTTTGCTCAAATAAGTTCCTCCCCTTGTATTATGTTATTGGTTATGTGTCACTCCTTGTCATTTCCTTATTGGTTGTACCCTTGTTCCTCCCATTCTCCGCCCCTGTGTAACTGTCCCTGCAACTGCCAGTCGGGGCTCCACTCCATCGAGCCATTCCATCAGGCTGGCTCCTTGTTGCCTCCCCTTCATGTCTCCCTGTTCTCCTAGCCCCCGGGCTGGGGAATAAAGACTTGGATTGCTGCAACAAGGAGTCCCTCTCTCCTCCTTTGCCTCCGCCGTCGCTCCTTTGTTATTCGACTGCAGCCAGCCCCTGGCGGGGGGTGCGGACCTGCCCTTCGAGTGAGGGCAGGACGCTCATGGCTGGGCTCCGGCCTGTTTGTGCGGTGACCGGAGCACCGAGCTTGTCGCCTGCCTGGCCTCTGGGCGGCCAAGCGGTCAGCGACATTCCATCAACTCTATGTTAAAACAAACCAACCTGCTCATCCACCTGGAAAGGAAAAAAAGGAATCCAGTAGGGGCTATTACAGAACACAAGATTACACAGAGAGGGGAGAAAGTGTTCCCTTCAGTGACATGAGATGGGCTTAGGACAGGCTGAGCTAGTGGTGGGCCTTCACGCTCAGAAATAGTATGAAATTGTGCTGCCGCTTCCAGTAAACTATTTTTCTCCTCAACTTCAAGAGTTTCACCTCCAAAACCACTGAGAAGCAGAACTGCTGACTGCACACTGTATTTATGCATTTATTATTAACATAAATCTTACTTAATATCAGAGAATATTACCAGAATAATGTCACAAGCAAGTAATGAAAAGTTAGCACAAGTCAAGACCTGCTTCTCTAAATTACAATGATCCTAAAAGCTTATGAATGTCAAAGAGTAAATTGAGCATTCAAGGTTGGAAAGCAAAAACTCCACTTCTTTCCCCTTCATAAAAAAGATGAGTTACTGTTCTTGAAGAGACGTTTTGCCATGATAGAGGCACCTCCTACAGCAAAAGTATCCTCCATCTCCTAAGACCTCCCCTATCCAGTACACTCACAAGAATTAAACTTCTGATGCCAGATTAAACAAATGAAACAAATTACAGAGGAAGAAACAAAGTAGCCATATCCCTTTTTCTCTTGCCCAGTTCCCCAAGCTGGATACCCTGAAGACACACAGTGCCTGCTGAACCTGTTCAACAAGTTAAAAAAAAATTAAGCAAGCAAACAAAAAAAGTCTACATTTTTCAAAGGCTTTTGTTTGAGAAAACTGTAACAAGCACTGCAGAAAACCTCAAATGATATCCAAAATATTTTGAAATAGATTTTATGTAGGAACGTATTCAGGAAAGGTAGGAAACAAATTGCTGAAAGGACGGCATGCAAAGGTACTAAGAGATGAAAACTGAGAAGAATATGATCAGGAAAAGAGAAAAACTCCATAGAAGAAGCACTAACCATAGTAATATGACTGAAGTGCAGAGATGATCATCAAGGTGATCGTATGATTTACTTTCTACATACACTGAGAAGTCTCAAACTTTCCATGTGCCTGGCTATCTAACTCATTTTGTTCCCCTTATGAGGCTGACCTCCCACCACTGCTTCCTGCAAGTTGAGATCTGCAAAATCCACTGAAGAAGAATCCAAGTACTCCTTGCAGGGTTGGAAGCTGAGGGTTTCTGCTGCTCTGGATGCCTTTCTATCATCTCCTCCTTCCCCCTTTCAGAGCTGACCTACAGAAAGGGACTTGGCATTCTGGAGGTGATTAGGGGCCCTTTCTCCAGCAAGTACTAGAGCTGGATCTCTCTGTCTTCTGCAATAATCTGATTCCTCCTCTGTGTCAGTGAAGCAAGCTGGCATCTGGGAAACCCTATCCTTCCTTATAGTAAAGGAATGTGAAGAATAATGTCTTGAAATTAAGACTGTACTTTTACAATATAAGGTCATCTGGAAGAAATGAAGTTTAAGGAATTTTGTTTTCTCCTTTTCCTCTCTCCTGTCCTCCTAGGCACTCAACTCTTAGCCCTGCAAGACACTTGACACCTTTCTCAATTACACCAGTGCACCACCTGCAGAGCAGTTCTGGACACTGGTCGAATCCAGCAGCTCCCCTTCCAGCAGGCAGCTGCAGCAGCTCAGCCAGCACAACCCGCGGGGCAGGGCACTGCAGCGGCACGAAGCTGCCAGCAGCAAGGGAGGTGGAAACTGCAAACTGGCATCGCCACAAGAGCTCAGTATCTCCACATGAGGGCTTAGGGAAATTAGAATTGACATACCTGACGTCTGTCATAACTCTGTATCCTACGGGCAGGGATGCCAACTGAGATGAATGCAGAAGTTCAAACAGAGGTTTTGTTTCAAAACATACTAATCTCTGGGCTGCTCTCACTCAGCAGATCATACTGACATAATGGCCTCTCCTGTTCCAGAGACGTCTTCCTGACATGGAGGCTGGAACTTTTATGAACATTTATCTCAGGATGCAGTCCAGGATTACAGTTAAACCAACCCAAAAGCTAGTTGGTGACCGAAGTAGGCATCCAATTCCTCCTGTGTACTTTATACTCCTTCTGCATCACCAGCGACAATATATGATGCTGATGTGAACCAGGGAGATCAAAAAAAATGTAACCCAGAATAATTCTGGTTTTGTCATTTTTTTTCTTCTGGTTTACCATGCTGAGCTGACCAACCATAAGGTAAAACAGCATGACTGCAGGCACACAAGAAGCACCAGAAGCAGGATCACCCTGCTCAGGCAGCTGCTATCCAACAGATCTCCCTACGGGTAAGATCTACACCATTAGCCCTGTGTTCCTGCCAGCTTAACCCACTCTCTGACAACACCGCTGTCAAAAGCAAACCCATCTTCCTGACCTGACTGCAGGAATAATCAAAGCAGGAGAAGACCATGCATATCACACCTTTTGGCAGATACATGCTCAGGCCAGCTATAAATTCATAGATGACAGTGCTGTTTCACACCAGATTTGGATTCATGACATCAACAGTGGGCCATGCTGGGTATACTCTCTTACTCTCTCCCCCCACCAAAAAAAATCCCAGTGCTCAGGCACAACCACAGACATCAAAGAAACATGCACAGGTGAAAAATACACCTTTTTTTTTTCTCCCCAGTCTGATCACCTCCAATAGCTTGAATGCTACTTCTTGCAGTAAAAACACATGAATATAGAAAATGATTAGCAGCGGAGGTCTCGATCACTTAATCTAAGGTATTCATCATATTTTTGGAGAAAATATGAGACAATTTTTTCAAGAAATTTAAAAACTTTGGAAATCAACAAATGAAGTTATGTATGGATAAGCATGAACATGATGGTCTAGTCTAGAGGGCCTCTAAGTATTTGGAGGTATTTTAAGCTTCTTCCCTGTTGGCCAGTGGAGTCAGAATCTGGGAAAGGGAGAACAAGAGGAGTGGAGTGAAAAAAGGTTGAGTTGAGTTACTTTATGCGGAGTACAGTAATTGGGAGGAGGTATAAGAAGTAAAAGAGGAAGAGATTTTGAAGCAAGCACCTGACTGAAGTGGAGGCAGAGAGTATGAGTTTACATTTGGTGGTGGGACTGAGCCTGGTTCCCTATTCCAACAAAGCTACATGCTCTGTGCAGTATGTGATGACCCAGTAAAGTGCTGTTTGTGATTGCAGATACAGGTATACATAAAGGTGTTACTAGCTCATACATGCAGCAAAAGAGGTACAAAAAGACACCACACCAGGAACTTCTGCTGTATCGTGAGGCAGTCAAGACTTTGAAACACAGGATTAGCATATTTTTCTTTCCCTTCCCTCAGATAGCTATGAATGGTAAACTAACTTAAAAAATCATATTTCTGCTGTAACTATTATGTGTATTAACCAAGCACACATAAATAAGGCAAAACACTTATGAATGACAGATTCTTCTGGGTTTTGCTACCATCTCACAGCGTCAGGCCCAAACTGTAAAGACTATGCACAAGCTACAAGCTTCTGCACAAAAGGGTGCTAACACTTGAAAAAAATCTCAAAAGTAGCAATTCTAGTGACTAAATACGCATTCAATGCGAAGTTAAAACTCTTAATACTGTCACATGTCACTCCAGAATACTGAAATCAGTAAAACTCAATTTAGAAAAAGAAGGTGCATACTCAAGAAATCATTACTGTGATCCCTTCAACTAACACCTATGCTCATTGTACCTTCATATTATACACAGCTGATAGCTTTATGTTCTACAGAATAAAAGAATAGGTGTTCTCTAGACAAAATCCTTTTATACTCACTTCTGTCTTACACTGTCATTTACTCCCTCACTAAACTAAACTAAACTCATTGATCATGTTTCTGCTGACAGACTTCCTGGCAAGGCATGCTGAGGTACCATCCTTACTTTGCAGTGTGAAATGGTACCTGGTTTTACCTACACAAGACCCCTATTTCTTCAACTGCATAACAAAAGAAGGAATTACATAGGCCCCCCAAAAGCAGTCTCAAAGGATGGCAAATTACATTATATCACTGTCACACCACAGAGCTGTGCCTACCACAGTACCATCAGATCCAGAAAGGCAGCAAGATGGCATAACTAGGCATCTGAGCTCTTTATCTTTTTGTTCTTAGAAAATGGAATTTTGCCAAATTGAATGCCTGGAGGAGATGGAATGCCATTAGACAGCTTTAATTCTGAGCTGAGAAAATGTTTTCCATTGCAAAATAATAATTTCAATTGCAAAAGTTGTTATTTTTAAAAGGTCCAAAAGTACTACTTAAGTGTAAGAACTAAAATCTGAATAAAATTCAGGTGATTTGAAATTTGTACCTCATATCTGAGAAGTCTAGTAGATGTAATGAGTACCCATGAACATTACAAAACATGGAAGAAATATTTCTGGAATATGGGGGGATGCAGGAAAAAAAACACATACGCAGGACAACTACAACTGCCAACTCTTAGCTACACCTCTATGAATAATGATTGAAGAAACAAGCACCTGTACAGTCATCTTTATGGGTCAGAATACATAGCTAAAAAATGCAGCATCAGGATCTCATTTGGTTTCTTAAGCTGGAATATAGTCTTCTAGGAATTACCATGGAGAAGAGCGGGGATTCAAAAGTAGAAGTCCAATTTACAGTGGCTCTAGGTGACCCCTGGACAAGCTTTCCTGTGTGGCTGGAAGTCTCCTAATACAGGCACTGCACTTCAGATAACTGAAGAAGACAAGCAGAACGACCTCCCCATGTCTTCAATTCCACTCATTAGCGTGCTTCAAAAAAACTTAATTTCTCAGCTAACTCAAAGGAAACAGTGCTCAGTTTTCCACATCCTCTTCTAACACCAATTTTCCACAAATATAAGACACTTTATTTTAGAAGACAAGATTCTGTCTTTTAAATTGTGACTGCTCTTTGGGACCGGGCCATGTCATTGGTGTCTCAGACATCCTGCATCAGATGGGCTAATTGGATAATTGATGTTACTAACTTCCGGCTTCTGAAGCAATGCCAGCTGAAAATAAGACTTCCCCACTTCTCATTCCCAGTCTTACCCTTTCTTGCCTCAGAGCAAGCAGGACCTGTGTGTGTGCATCCAGTGATGAATTAGAATCAGAAACCGATCCACTTTAAAAAAACCCCAAAAACCAAACAACAAAACAACAACAAAAAAAACCCAAGACCAAAAATATTTGCATTATTTTTCCTAGACAGACTATTCCCTTGAGTTTATAGCATAGCCCTCCAAATCTTAAACCTGTATAATTGCTATTTATGTTACTTGTAAAACCATAAGCTGAAGAACAGAGCTCATCTTACAACTGTTAGACAAATTTGACAGCTTTCTTCTCTCTTTGTAAAGATGCATTACATTAAGTAAAGATCACAGTACAATACTTCAAAAGATAAGCTGTCCTGTCAGAAGGCAATTCACAACACTTATTTCCAGAAAAATATGTCATATATATGAAATGTCGTTTGAAAGTAAAAGTATGTCTGAGCTGTATGAATTAAAAAGAAAACCAAACAGATGAACCTGAATGTTCCTTGTCCATCAAGAGTTTGTTGTTCAATCATATGCTAGCAACACAAACCATTAGCAAGGGCTACTTCTTCATTTAAGGACAAAACTTTTTCATTTCTGATACAGCCAGGAGGAAGAAAAGTAGTCCTACTGGAAGTGTATGTTTTGAATTTTAATTTCCTGCTAAAAATTTTTAAATTAATGTAGACAACTCACTGGATCCAGAAAACAATAGAACTTTTCATATATTGCATTATTTCTCATGACATTACTATGTAATCATAATAAGATTTGTTACATTTCATACCCTGATTCAGTGTTATTTTCTTTTAAGCTATATTACACAATCACATACATGGAAGCATAAAATGTCAATGCTGCTCAGACATCAGTAAGTATCTACACATGGAAAAACAAATCCATGGAACAGAAGAAGATCATATGGCTAAATTTTCAGTTGTCTTTGAAGCTTAAATTCCTTTGACTTTTAATAGGATTTAGGTTCACAAGCAACTTATGCTACTTCAATCTTAACAATAACCTTTCAGAAATGATACATCTCCAAAAATATGTTTTAGGTTAGAATCTGTCTAAGATCCAAGTCTCTCCTGTGGAAGGTATTTAGTATTACTCTTTCATCTGTTACTCAATAGTTAAAAGCAAAAAAACTTTAAAGTGTGGTAGACTTACATTACTAATGTAAGCTCTTCATGTGGTTTTATAAGAATCTTTTAACCCAAAACAAAGTCAAATAATAGAAAACTAAGACACACTGAGACACAGTAAATCTGCAATAAAGAGCTACTATTAATACTTTATTTTACTTTCTCTCCTCATAGTTTACTTAACAACAAATTTACACTTCACCAAAATAAACATTAGGAAATTCTTTTTCTGAAACCCACAATGAAACTGCAGGTATTGTACCTTACAAAGAAAAATGCTACCAAAAAAAAAAGACAAAACACAGAGTCATTACCATTAAAAGTATTCTAAATCCAGCTTTGGCCAGTTGTGTGTGCATGCATACTACTGACAAAGTAACAAAAGATTAGTGACAAAGTAAGAACTTAACACTGGGATTATAAAATGCACAGAGATGGGGAAAATGTAGATGAAAGCTGTTTTCAAAGCAGATCTTGCAGCAATATGAGCACTATGCTAAACTAAAAAACACTAGCTGAGTCTCTTTAGCTCATCATATTTGCCATTTACAGGTGAAAAAGCAATACACAGCTCCAGGGAAATGAAAACCTCATCTTCTCACAAGTGAGGCTTACCAGGAAACTCTTCTCCCTACCCACAGAAAAGGTGTGACTGTCCCAAGTTAGACACCAGCATCCATCATCCCGTGGTGGAACATGGGAATTCAACTGAGCACTACAAAGTACTGTGGCACTTTCAGTAACCAGTTGTTCAGAATCAGACAGTCTCAACACATATATACCTCAGTTCAGGACACGTGTATGCTGACACATACAAAACACGCATGTAAATGAGGGGGTAAGCACCCACAGTCCGCAGCAGAAAATTGAGTGGCAACCCCTTCTTACAGCAAAGTCTTTGAACTTGAACAGCTTTCAGCTGAAGGAGGGTAGGGTTAGATGAGATATTAGGAAGAAATTCTTTTACTCAGAGTGTAGTAAGGCATTGCAACAGGCTGCCCAGAGAAGCCGTGAATATCCCATCCCTGGAAGTGTTCAAAGCCAGGTTGGATGGGGCTCTAACCTGATCTAATGGAAGATGCCTCTCCCATGGCAGGAGGGTTGGTACTAGATGATCTTTAATGTCCCTTCCAACCCAAGTCATTCTATGATTCTATGCAAAGCTTGCTGAGACAACTGACCCAGTATCAGTCCATGAGAGGTGCCACTGATCACCAGCTTTAAGTTGGACTTTGCACCCCTGACCACAACTCTTTGAGCCCAATCATCCAACCAATTTTTCACTCAACTCATTCTCTACTTCTGCAGTCAAGCTCTGTTATGTTTCCTTTGTCTTTATAGAAGGTCAGTACTACAGAGCCTACACCTTATTGGAACTTTTATGAGCTAAGATGACAAAACAGCCTGAAACCTCACTATCTCAGACTATCATTCTCACAGGTCCCAAACAAATATATTTCTTTAATTCATTTTGTCACACAATACTCGCATATCAATCACTGTTTGGGCAAAAATTCCTATCATCACATCTCACTAGTTCAAAAGAAAAATTGTGTGAAGCCTTATTTGAATGTAATAAGAGATAAAAATAAACCACTGGAGCCATCTGGAACAAGCTGAGTTTAAAGCAAATGGCACAGTTATAAGAAAACATAACAAAATAGCAGTATTAGATACATAAGACAAACATTCTATTACAATGAAGTGTCTGCACTGTCTATTACCCCTTCTTGGAATAATAACAGTTATCTAAAAGTAAAGAAAATAGTCTGCTTTAGAGGGTCACTTAGGAGAATAATATGGTTATAACCCTTCAGAAAAATACGATCTTGAGTGAAATACTTTAAGAAATTTTGGCTCACTCTGCACTATTCAGATCAGTTTAGATCAGCGGAGTGGTTTTGAGGCACTTTCCCCAATGACTCCAGTTTGCTGCATGCTGGTTCAGTCCACTGAGAGCTTTGCAGTCACAGAACCTGGATGTCTCCTGAGGAAGCTAAACTACTCTGATCTACCTGTCACAAAATGTACTTCAACCCCTGGGGGCACAAAAAGGTCTGAACCAACCACTGATAGTAACAACTTCAAATTACACTAGTGATACAAAACATCTGGTCCAGAAGATGAGGTTAAAATCTAGTCTGAAGTAACCCTGGAATCACACAGATGGAGGGATATCAACACTGCTTTTAGTAATTCATTCCTTAAACACCAAATTTAATTGTTAGTGTAAACACAGTCATAAGTCCTTCTGGCAACTGTAGTGCCACTACAGATACAGATCCAAGAAAATATTATACAGTTGGATCCAACAGTTGGCAGATTTCTTCAAATAGTTATAAAAGCAGGAAGAGAGTAAAACGGGTTTGACTGGATATTGGGGGATGTGGACTCTACTGAAAGGGAAGGGGGGTGGGGCATGTGCCACAAATTCCAATGACCAAATTCAAGTCAGTTCATGTTTAATAAAAGGAACAAAAGACTGACATCTAAAATACATAAGGGTGAACTTTCAGACTGATAGAGTGATTCAAAACATCAGACAAAGCTATAAAGAAAAACAACTGAAACTGATCAGAAGGAAATTTAGGCTGGAAATGATGACATCTCCAGTAATCAAATGGGCAAGAATCTGGACTCTGCACTCTGCAAGCAAATACTTTGGATAAAAATCTACTATGTTTTAAGAAGGAACTTGATGTGATTGCTTGCAATAGCCAACATTTTATTCTACACAATTCAGAAGGTCATGATGTTTCTAACACCGTGAGATGAGCATGCCATGCTGGGTAGGCTTGAATGCACACAACACAATCAATTCTGTACTTGATTTTGGTGAGACAAACCATGCTAAAAACAGTGGTAGCTCAAAAATAGTAGGCTAACAACGAAACTAAAGATTTCATTTTCTGCTCATTCAGTCCATTATCCAAGAGCTCCTCCAGCTACAGAAGTATTGCACCCTGTCTCAAATAAATACAAAGATAGTTCCCTAGAAAAATACTGGAACCTACCCAAACTGAATTTATTGCAAAAGTCACATTTCTCAGTCTTTCAAATTATTCTGGAAGTTTTCTCTTCTTCCTGACATTAATTTCTAAGGGAACATGCCCAGAGTTAAAGGTTCAGCTTGAAACCAGAGAAGTTGTATCTCCTCATGTCACTTTTCTTATTATGTCAGCATTCCACCTCTCTGAACTTGCCCTGTGAATTTACTACTTTTTAGCTTACTGCAAGAGTAAGCTAAAAAGAAACATGCCAAGTAAAGCACTGGTAATTATATTGCTGTGCTTTGCTTCTCAATACCTTTCTGAGGAACCATTTGAATTGTAGAGTTAGGACAAGCAAAACACTTTCTACTCTTCAGGTTCTCTAATAGAGACTAAATGTGCTGCTGTGTTCTACCCTCTCCTTCCTCACTGATTTCACAGATTAAAAAAGGCTACAGTTCAAAAGACTGTGCTTTTTTGTTGAAGTAATTAGAATATTCTCAATGTTTTCCCAGACCTCTTAAGCCTTCCTTAATCCTTCTCTTCCAATGAAGAGTGAAATTACAATTTTCCCTAAAAATGGAACAGTTTATTGTATATACTTTGACTGCATATAGTAAGCAAACATAACGGGTCACTACTTCTGTCAAAAAACTCCCTAACTGTACTGAAAACGATACTCCCACACACACACCTGACTTGAACTACGACAAAGCTAAAATCAAGAATGTATCTTCTTATCACTAAAACGTTTCCAAGGGAAGTTACTCTACTGTTGTAGACAGGTGTCCCA